>CAJHNH020002757.1:340000-372500 GCA_905116865.2 Candidula unifasciata
CGACCTGCGACGCCCCATACGATGATCTGTAAACGTAATCGAAACTATACTCACAGTGTTTAAGGTATCACAATGAACAATCACACTGTTTTTTTTTTTTTTTATCACAACTCCACAGCGACGGGAGTCGCCGTGGCAGAGCGGCTAGACGCTCGCTGCGGATTGGAAGGTCGTGGGTTCGCTCCCTGGCGGAGCCGGAGTTTTCTTCAAAGAATGACCTTGGCTCCCAGGTAGACCCAGCCTTGAGAGGGTACCGCATGCAGTCCCGGGAAGTAGAGGCAGCCGGCGTGATGCTGACCACACCACCCTAAAGGGTCCTTTACTTTACTTTTTTTTAAACCACAGGGACGCCTCATTGAATGGATTACGTTTCAAATTACAGTATTGGAACGATTATTCCAAGCATCTGTGAGTTAATTTCCTAGCTGTAGCCGATTTTGAGAGGGATTTGGCAGAATCGCTCATGACTGTCAAGTATTTCCTATTCGTGCCCAGTAGGGTTAAGGTCAGAGGACATTACTGTCAGTGGACTAAAACCTTTTAATGTCGTTCTGCGAGAGAAATAGAGAAATGTAATGGTACTCGCACTCGATGAGGTTTTATGACTGCGTCTACAAACGTGAAGTCGTGTCCACAAGTTTGGAAAAATTGCACGACATGTGATATTAGGACTTTGTGTATGTACCGCTGTACAGTGATGTTCCCCCAAATTAATAACAAGCTGTTTTATAACCTTCTCTGTTATTCCTCCTCTTACGATGATGCTGCCTCACCAGTATGAATGCCTCATGGATGCAGTTTTGAGCTGACCATTCATGTAGACGTCTGTACATTCTGATTCTGCCATCATGCCTTTCAATCACGAAGCTTGATTCCTCAGAGAACATGACAGAAAGTCAGTTTCCTTGAGGCTATCTGACGTGCATATTTGCCCAATGAAGTTTTTTGTGTGTGTAGATAAGGCGTGGAAAAAGGAGATTGCATCAGATAGACCAGAGTGGACGTATGTATGCTTCCCTCAAACTGCATGAAAACAGTATTCAGAGAAACGTGCATGTTATTTGGTGGTGCATATGTGTCCATTTTAATTTGATCACACTAGAAACGGTTTCACAAATAAACCGTTCGAATAAATCGGTCCTGACTTTGCGTGTTCTTCTTGATCTTTAAAGGTATATGATGACACCAGTTGCGGAGAAACTTTGTTGCAGTCGATGTACTGTTAGTCGGGAGGCATGAAACGTTCGGGCAACACTTGAAATTCTTGTAGCGAATAAGGATAGCCGATGATATCATTTTGTTTTTTCTAAATCTCTAAGTGCCGGCAAGGTGTCATTTGATTTAACTACACGAAAATACTCTTTGAGCAAAATGAGAAGTGAGTACTGTCCACGGCTTTATCAACTTTGAGGTAGTAACATTCGAACATAATTACATCGAATTTGAGTGACTCGTTTTTCAAAATATACGCAAATCAGAAGGGTTAAATTTATGTTGCAAGAACACACACACACCATCCCCCCTCACATATATACACGAGCATGTGCGCCAGCATGCATGCACGCACGTATGATTTAAAAAAAAAAAGGCTACTACTTGATGTTTTTTTTCCCCGTCTTGAAACTGCTCACCCTTTCTGCTTGACATTTAAAAAACAACTGTTTGATCCATATCCGCCTTTCAGTTCAGTAAGTTTTCTTTCACCGATAAATTTATATTGCTGTTTGCTTATTACGTATTTTCATGTGTTGATGATCACATCTTGTATTATTTGTTTTGGAGTTGGGCATTTGTCAGAGCTAGAGAGCAGTTGTATTTACTGATTTAAGAATCGATATCATAGCACACCGGGCATAACCAAACAGGCTCCGTCTCCAGCAGCAAATATCTTCAGGCATAGATGCTGTTTCTATTGCACACTTATTACACACACGACGCTCATTTCATCGCATATGTCCTTTCTTGCTAATTACATGCGTAGTTCCTTGTTCACACTTTCTTATACATGTTAATTTGCACGGAAGAAAAAGGAGAATACAAATTATTAAAAATAAAAAACCAGTATATAAATCAAATATAATGTCAAAGAAATCTCAGTGATGGGAATGACTGCAGTAAGGTGAAAAAAATGAATGTTAATAATTAAACGTCACTGAATATAATGAAGAGGAGCGGCTGGCCCAAGCAGGAAACCCAGATTCGAATCCTTGGTAAGGCTGGGGATTTTTTTTCTGTTTGGGAGGAGGGGAAGGGGGGGGGGCGGTAAAATCATCACCTGCACAGTCGTAGCGACAGCACTAGCCATGCGGCCATAAATCCTCAGACTCAAAGATCCCCATGCCTACACCGCAAAAGTGGTAAAATGAAGGCAGTAATTGGCAGTTTTTGGCAGAACATAATAAAGAGAAGAAAAGGAACTACCTACCACATCTATAATCTGCGCCAAAGCTAAACCAAAAGTGACGTTCAGGGTTTCCGAATGATTGAGGGATGGCCGAATTCTTTTGTCGTAACTGCTCATCAGATCCCTGACAAGGCGGTACTCGTTTTCGTCTGCGTACGTCATCAACCCTAAATGGAGAGTTGATATGAAATAATGAGTGTATTTGTTATGTATTTATGGGCACTGATAAAAGACCGGGAAAGAGAAATGAATTCGATGAACAAAGACTGCAATACAAACATTCACAAATATATGGGGTTACACAAGAATTCAAATTTGCCGTGTCCAACATTTAAGTAGCTTTCCTAATTGGTTGTTTGAAGTTTGAACAACGGATCAAAATTATGGCACACTGGTAGCAACCCATAAGTGTTCCGTACTTTCTTCTAACTCAAGTCTGAGTCCGAAAAAGCTCAGCACAGTGCACAGAATCTGTAGCACCGGCAACGATCCTGAAATACTTTGGGTAGATTTTTACTACCAATTTTGCCCGGGCAACGCCGTTAGGTTACTCTTTTCGAATTCCAACTGTCAAGGGATTTTTTACTGTTTTGTTTGTTTAGTATCAGCAGTTGTTTCATTGATTAGTTGCTGGTTTGGTTACTTGGTTGACTGTCTGTTTGATTAGTCGTTAATTGCCTTGATTATTTGGTTAATCAACTGATTGCTAACTTGGTCAATTGTTTAGTTGGTTGGTTGCGTGATTCTTCGGCTGTTTGGTAAGTACTTTAAAAGATTGTGTTTTAACTCTTCTAACTTCATTGCACTGGCTTTTGAGTATTGTGCGACCTCAAACGACTTTTCATTCTTTGTCATTAAAATAAATGAAAACACTCATTAAGGTAAAATACACAGAATTGTGGAGAGAACAAACCAACTTTGTCTGTCTGTCTGTCTGTCTGTCTGTCTGTCTGTCTGTCTGTCTGTCTGTCTGTCTGTCTGTCTGTCTGTCTGTCTGTCTGTCTGTCTGTCTGTCTGTCTGTCTGTCTGTCTGTCTGTCTGTCTGTCTGTCTGTCTGTCTTTCTGTCTTTCTGTCTGTCTGTCTTTCTGTCTTTCTGTCTGTCTTTCTGTCTATCTTTCTCTTTTTTTCTAACTGGCTTCTCTATTTCAGTATAATAAATCCCTTTTGACTATTTTACGCAATATCAATTACATGTTTTGTTACTATAGAATATGAAACTATTGCACTTGTAAGTGTTCCATTATTTGTTGCAACACCAAGTATTCTGACTTTTTTAATAATACAAGTTCAGGTTCAATTTTTCTGGCTAATTATCGTAGCCTTTCGACATTTTTAAGTTTTTTGTTTCTCTAACAAGATTTCCTTTTAAGTTTTCTTACTATTTCTCCTGACAACATTTCAATTTTAGTTTTCCGACTATTTCTCGAAACAACATTTGTATTTTACGTTTTGTTAATATTTCGATTAACACCGTTTAATTTCCAACCTCTCTCGACAGTTAATTTGGTTTAATATGCTTTGACGTTGAAAATTTTAGCATGGTATAATTCTTAAATAGTCAGAGGTCCATTCGGCATAGGTGACGGAAACAAGAGTGGGGAGAGACTGATCCAGTTCTGTATAGAAAAGAATATGTCTATTATCAACACACTATTTAAACAACACCTAAAAAGGTTCTACACGACACTGGATGGAAATAGCCGGAACCAAATTGATTATATTTTAATACAACAACAACAAAAAAGGATTACATGTATAACATCTGCAAAGACACTCCCCGGAATTGACTTTGACACAGATCACAAACTTCATGTTGCAGAGTTTAAAATAAAATTGAAAAATTTTCTGAAAGGGGCTAAGCCAATACGTTTTGATTTAGGTAATTTGCCAAATGATAACAGCATTGAGGTTAAAAACAAATTTGAGGCACTCATGGCAGTGCAGGGGGATATTACACCTGATGAGTTGGCCGATGAAGCAAGAAACATCATCATCACAACAGCTCAGAATATGATTCCTAAAAAACGACACAAAAAACAGATTTATATTACATAAAAAACCTTCAAGCTGACAGAAGAAAGAAGAAATTTAAAGCAAGTAGGGACAGAAATAAATAGCCATGCATATAGGAACTACACGAAAGAAGATAAAAAACATTTTACTATAAATACATGTAAACAAATTAAACAACTCCAGATGCAAGGACGAGACAATATTAAATGTTCTATTTCCTTTACGTTGTTCGAAAATACATGAAAGTACATGTTTAAAGAAATTAAAACACTGAAAGGCGAATTCAGGCCTTCTTTTCATGTAATGAGTGATAAAAACGGTAACACATCAACGGAAACCAAAGACATATTAGAAAGATAGAGAAATGTATAAAAATCTGACAAGTAATTCAACTTATGAAACTTATAAAAAAGAACCAGAGCCTTTACTGGATGAGGTACGATCAGCAATATACAGCCTGAAGAAAGGAAAGTCATCACCAGGTTGCGACAAAAAATAACAGCAGAACTAATTCAAGCAGGAAGAGAGGCCATCGTCCGAATCTACCAAGCACATTGCACGAAGATCTGGAACAGTGGCATTTGGCCTAAAGCGTGGTTAAAAGAAAAAAAAAAATCCGTATCCCTCTCCCAAAGAAAGGAAATCTGAAACTAAGCTCCAACTACCTTACCATAGCTTTAATATGTCATGCTAGCAAAATCCTCTTACGAATTATCATGAAGAGGATTAAAAGAAAATTACAATCTGAGCTACATGAAGCACAAGCGGGTTTCAGACATGGTAGAGGAACTAGGGACCACATCATTAATATGAAAATAATTTTTGAAAAATAAAGAGAATTCAACGCAGATCTTTATGCCTGTTCGATTGATTATAGCAAGGCATTTGATTGTGTCCAACATCAGAAACTGTGGGTTATTATCAGACGTATAGGGTTTGCATCGCATTTAGTGCATGTAAGTAAAAATCTTTATCATGAACAACAAGCAGCCATCAGAACAGCTGGTGAAACATATGATTGGTTTTTGGTGCAAAAGGGTGTGAGGCAGGGGTGCATTCTCTCACCATACCTATTCAATATATACGCAGAAAATATAATGAGAAATGTCAAAAATGACCAGACTTGTGACAGTTATGATCGGCTCAAAATTGGTGGCAACCCTATTCCGGAACTTCGCACAGTCCTCCTTTCGAACAGCGTAAAGGGAATGGATCATTTAATATTGTCTATCCAAAAGCACAGAGAAGATCAAAATCTGTTCTTGAATTTAAAGAAAATGAAAAATAATATTCAAAGATAAAACTGGCTGTCACCCAAAAAATAACAATAAATTATAAAGAAATTGAAAATTTCACAAACTTTGAATATCTAGGCTCTATAATATATATATATGCGGCGTCCGTGACTAAGGCGTTGCGAGTCCGACTCGTAAGCCAGCATACCGCGATAGAAACCTGCGTGGGCTGCGTGGATTTTTATCGTGGTATGGGACGTCGCAGGTCGACCCAGCCTAAAATGGGTACCAGGATGGGCTGTCCTGTGAAAGTAAAGACAGCCGGCGTAATGCTGACCACATTACCCACAGAGTGCTGATGGTCTGTAAAAATATGGGACGCTCTGCCCATATGCCCGATGCGCCGAAAGGCGTGAAAAGGGAACTTTACTTTTTTTACTTATAATATATATATAGCAATGGAGACTGTTTGACATAAATTAATAGGAGGATGACCATAGCAACGCAAAGAATAAACAGCCTTAAAAGTCTATGGTTAAGCACCAGCAAGGAGATCAAATTTTGAATTTTTAGAGCATGCATCTTCCCTGTAGCAACATACGGATGTGAATTGTAGACTATCTCCCAGTCCTTAAGAAAGAGAATATGGGCTTTTGAGCTGAAATGCTATAGAAAGATTCTCAGAATATCTCGGACAAAGAAGATTAAAAATACTGACATCTTGAAAGATCTGAACATCAAGGAAGACCGGCTAATAAACAGCATCCTGTCTCGGAGGCTGAAATATTTTGGTCATATCAAGAGCCACGACGGATTGGAAAAAATTATAGCAGAAGGCGTGGTACCAGAAGGAGAGGCAGGGGCCGACCAACACGAAGATGGGTCTAGGATATAAGTGACTCTTTGAGCATGAAAGTACATGAAGCGGGAGAGCTGGCGAGAGACCTAGTTTCTTTAAGGCAGACCGTGGTGGAAGCGACGTTCTGCAAAAGACCTGATGATGATGATGATAATTCTTAACAATATAGATTGCATCATCTTATCCACTCGTTTGACTACTGTTGAAACTAAGTAATTTTTTTTCCTGTATCTATAAATACAAGAATATAACCAAGTCGAATTCAGTGAGTGCATGACCGTTAATCATCAAAAGTAAAACCCCATCCGAAGGTCTCAAGTTCAAATCCGCATCCAGTCGGAATTTCTCCAGAAATGACCTTGGTTGCCAGGAAGACCTAGCTCAAAAAGGGTACAAGATAAAGTACTGGGAAGTAAAGGCGGCCAGGTTGGTGCTGACCACATCATACGATTCGTTTATACTTCTTCTTCTTCTTCTCCTCCTCTTCCTTCTTCTTTTCTTCTTCTTCTTCTTCTTCTTCTTCTTTGTTGTTGTTGTTGTTGTTGTTGTTGTTGTTGTTGTTGTTGTTGTTCTTCTTCTTCTTCTTCTTCTTCTTCTTCTTCTTCTGCCTTCCATTCCTCAATAGAGCGTAGGCCTTTAACCAACTCACGCTAAGTAGTTCTAACCTTTGCTATTGTATACAGTTCACTCCATGTCCTTCCCATCATTTTAACTTCACTCTCTATTCGACTTCCCCTAGTGGTTTTTCCCCCTGCTTATCTTTATATGCCCCTGTGGGCTCCTGTGCAAAGACATTCTAGCTGTATTGTTCTCAGGTTTTTCGACGTATGTTCTACCCATTATTGATGAAAATATACGCCTGGGCAAGGCTGTAAATACAATTCCCTGTTATTTCTCAACAAGCTTTTATGGTTCTATTTCCAACAATTTTTCAAAGCAACACACTTGACTTTTTACACCGGAAACAATTCATATGTCGGTTTGTCCATCTGTTGAAAGAATTGAAACATTTTGTCTGGCAGAATGAACATAAAAACTCCAAATGGCGACAGCCAGTCGTCTAAAATAGCTCGTTACGGGACGTGGAGAACAGTCCATTTTAGAATCTGGCGGCTTAGCAACAGCGTGTCCAGCAGACCCGACACGAATGGTCAGTTGTCCACATGGTTTTAGTAATGGAATTCACAGCTGTTTTCCTTTTCTCTCTAGATTATTTTTAAATATCAACGAATAACTAAAAATAACAAGAACTGGGAATAGAAATTAAAAAGAAAATTAGAAAGCTCAACTGAAAGAAATAATCAGACGCCCACACATACCATATGTGTCTGTGTATAAGAAGATGTTTTCCCACATAAAAAAAATTCTGTTAAGTTTAAAATGTGTGTGTGTGTTTGGGTGGGTGGTTTGGGGGGCGGGGGGGGGGGGGTACAAGGAATGTGAATAAAATATTCATTTCCTAATTTTTTGCTAAAAAAATAGAGGTTGTATTATACGAGGAATGTGATTAAAATATATATTTCCTTATTTTGGGCTTTAAAAACGTAAGGGGTATCTTTTCAAAGGAATGCGAGTAATTTCTTAATGTGATGTTGAAAAACCTAGGGGGCGTCTTATAAAAAAAATATGATTAAAACATTGATTTCCTAATTTCGGACCCTCAGAAAAAATATTAGAGGTCTAATACACAGGGGCGTCTTGTTTAATGAAAAATACGGTAGGTCGAACGTTTCAACCAGTCTTTATCTATGGACACACCGGTGGTCTTTGTACGTTTGTTTAGTTAGTCTTTTGTCTTTTCAATGTGTTTGAATTTTTGGTGCGATGAGTTCGTGCTTTGTGCAATGTGCCATGCCCAATAATTTTCAGTTCTCTTCATGCCAAGTGGCACATGAGGCTTCAGGGAGGACTTTCCATGCTCTCCTTTCCTATGCAGTTTAGTTAGTGTAGTTTTCCATGTCAGAGAAGCAGCACTAAGCCCTAATACTGCTACAACCATGTGGAATTGAAAATTGTTTCAACTTCTTAGCCCAGACAAAGTAATAGCCCTGGCCTTAGATTACATAACATAACCAGCCAGTCTACCTGGGGAAACCAGATGTGTCAAAAATATTACATAACATGCATGACTTATGCGATAGACTATCACAGACGATCAACAATCAGGGGAAGGGAGAGACGGATATACAATCAGACAGTTATTTGTGCCATCGCGATTGGAACTCTTCGCTTACTGCTGAAAATGGGAGCGGAGCGCTCATGGGAGTGTTTCGAGTGCTGTGGTGTCGATTCCTAATTCAACATTCATTTAGACAATCACACCTGGTCAGGCAAGCTGAGTAGTCCTCACAGTCGACTGCAGCGTTTTGAAACTTCCGACTCCACTCACACAACTTTGCCAGACGTTCAGTCACTGATCATTTTCTATAGGTTTTACCCTTCCAATTATCAAAAACCAGATAACACACAAAACTCTGCTTCTTTTTGGTGCTTGTCAAAAGTGAAGCGACCATCTTTAAAATGTCTCGTGCTTAACATTCTTGACTTTCTTAGCAACAATATTGACAGACTACAAGACAATGACATGGTTATTGTAAATTCAGTCACACATTTGAAGTTTTCATTTGAAACCCCGTGTATAAAAACACAAACTGGACAAATACCAAGTTTCAAACACACACACACACACACACACACACACACACATACACACTGATATGTGAACTAGGAAACAAAGATGATCATATTGCCATGAGACTATACTGTCCCACGTAGTTAGTCAGGAAGGCTAATCCGGACAACAAATTCCAGCAAAGTCGGATCTGTCGGCCGATAGGCGCAAATGTCGCAACTATGTTGTATTTATGTCTTTGGATGGACGCAGGCAAGGAAGGAAAAACACACATATACACACGCGATCATAGGACTACTGAACCGAAATGCCTGTATTTTCCGCCCATGGATTTCATTGCCTCATTCATTGCCAAGCCGGCAAGGAGATGTTCCAGCTTCGATCTGCTCAAGAACAACTTTGTGCGATAACGGAACGGTTGTAAAAACTTACTGGCTATGACAATGATTATTTTCCGCCATCATTGCTTCAAAAAGGAGCAGAATGGTATAGTGGTTAGTGCTTACGCAGGCCTAGACTGAGGTTTAAGCTCTTCTTCTTAAAGTCCACGCCGTGTGGCGTTGGCAGCCATGTCTGTCCACAACCTTCTGTCTCGTGTACTTTCAGTCTACTCTGACATAGATGATCCTTCATGCCATGATTTCAGACTGTCCTAAATCTTGTCTCCCGGTCTCCCTCTGCCTCTCCTTGCCTCCATCTTTCCTATTGTCACGATATACTCCAGTTTTCTCCCTCTGATCACATGACCAAAGACTGTACATTGACTCTTTCTGGTGTGGGCAAACAGTTCTCTTCGTAAGTCAGTTTCTTTCAAGACATCCTCAATACTCTTATCATAGGTTTTTGGTATTCTCATCATTCGTCTGTAACACCACATCTCCGCAGCTTCTAAATGTCCATGATTCACTTCAGTTCAGGCTCAGTATTTAGTATAATGGAAACCGCCGTGATGTAGCGGCTAGACGCTCGCCTGCGGATATCAAGGTTGTGGATTTAAATCTGAACGGAGCCCGACTTTTTTTAAAAAACAAAACGACTTTGGCTCCCACGTCGACCTAGCTTTGAGTGGGCACTAGATAAAGTTCTGGGAAGTAAACGAGGACGGCGTGATGTTGACCACATGCCCCACCGAGAGCCGATTGATCTATAAAAAAAGATCTAGCAGTATATGCCCAATATGCCTGAAAGCGGGGAAAAAGTCCTTTACTTTATTAATTACTTATGTTAGAGGCTATGAGAAGAACATTCTGCAATTGACCTGCTACGTGATTTGATGTTAATGGTAATAATTATGAGGATGATGATAATGACAACGATGATGGTGATGATGACGATGATGATGAAAATGAGGATAATTTTGATTATATAAACTCGCTGACAACATTACTTTTCATTGGTTAAAAAATTGGAAATCTCTCATGCGTAAAAAAGGGTATTTGCATTTCATTTTTGGTAAGTCACAAACCAATCATATCGTGGTGTTACCAGACAATATTACTTTCAGCTTTTGGCTATTGCTTTCTAAACGATACAACACTCACGTCGTTTTCAAAATTATTGCAAAACAGTTTGACATCAGATTGCTAGCAGCGACTGACATCAAAACTTGGTATGACGCAATTGTGAAACTAAAACTTGTACCATCATCATGAAGCAGATCCTTTGCAGAACGTCGTTCTCATCACGGTCTGCCTGAAAAAACTCGATCTCTCACCAGCTCTCCCGCCTCATGCACTTTTATACTCAAGGAGTCACTTATATCCTGTGCCAAAGTGAAAACATTTTCACGCCGCAGCAGGCAGGATTTAGACAGTGCTACTCCACAGAAGACCAGACAACTTACCTTTCACAAGAAATTGAGGATGCCTTCCAGGAAAAGAAGCTAGTGCTAACGGCATGGATAGATCTGAAGAAAGCCTTTGACAAGGTCTGGAAAGAAGGGCTACTGAAGAAACTGAGAGACTGCAGGGTGAATGGGAGTATGTACAAATGGGTCAAAGCATACTTGTATAACAGAAGATCCCGAGTACAGATAGATGGACTTAAGAGCAAGAAAGTTTTGCTGCGCCATGGCGTCCAACAAGGAGGTGTCCTGTCCCCCACACTCTTCCTAGTCTATATCAACGACCTGCTTTCTGAACTACCCCATGGAATTAAAGCTGCAATGTATGCTGATGACTTGGTACTCTAATGTACAAATGAAAATGCGACAGTGGCCACCAGACTGCTACAAAGAGCCATAGATGCAATGGCTAAATGGGCCGACAAATGGTGTGTCAGCATCAACATAGGCAAATGCAGCACCACTCTCTTTACCCTTTCTCCTAAACAAAAATCAGGCGCCATGCACATAAATGGAGTACCCCTGAGAGAGGATAAGGAGCCCACATACCTCGGCGTAACGTTTGATGATAGATTAACATGGAGAAAACACATCAACAAGGCAGCAACCAAAGCCAGAAGGAGGGTAGCCATTCTGAGAAAACTAAGTGGAACCACATGGGGTGCTAGCGGGAAAATACTTAGAAAAGTTTACCAACAAAGTGTTCGACCACATCTTGAATACGGATCAACAGCATGGAGTTCGGCATAAAAAACAACATTGCAAGAATTAGACAAAGTGCAAAATCAAGCACTCAGAGTTACCACAGGCAGTATGAAATCAACACCTATAGCTGTGATGGAGAAAATGGGGATGACCCAAGCACTAAGTGAACGCAGAGACACCAAGATGCTTTTACAAGCAGAAAAGTTTCTTAGTATGCCCAGTCACCCTATGAATGAAAGATTCAAAAATTTAGCTTTGGGACGACTAAAGAGAAGTAATTTTATCCACCAGGCCAAACGGCTCGGCAGACAAACCACTGATTTACCTGCAACTGATAGATCCTTAAATGCTGTCCCAGAACGGACCCCCTGGAGAGAGGAGTATAAGTTTCCAATACACATCAAGACTGAAGTGAAAGGGGTATTTGACAAGGAAGAACAAAACAGTGTGCAGCGCAAAACAGCCACCCTCAGTTTACTTGATGATGAATACCCGCAGAACCTTTGGGTCCGTGTTTACACAGATGGGTCAGCAGAAAGCGCAGTCAGAAACGGAGGTGCGGGAGTGTAAATTGAGTATCCTAATAATACCAGGGATACAGCCAAATTACCAACGGGAAAGCACTGTCACAACTATGATGCAGAAGTTCAAGCCATCAAGATAGCGGTAGAGAAACTACTAAATACAGGGTATTTTTCACAACCAGTGGTATTCCTGACAGATGCAAAAGCAGTACTTCAGTCACTCCAGTCTGGAAAATTACCAAGCATACGGACACTATTATCCGAACTAGGCAACCGCTGTAAATTAGTAATGCAGTGGATACCTTCCCACTGTGGAGTTCCCGGAAACGAAAAAGCTGATAAACTAGCTAAGGAAGGTGCAACTGAAGAACAACCTGACATACCAGTCTCTTATCAACAGAAGAAGAGAATGATCAAATCAATCAGAATGCCACCGAAGCTGGCACAAGATGATTACCATATTATGGACAGACCAGAGCAAGTTATTATCCTTCGCCTTAGAACAGGGCACAATAGACTTCGCTCCCACATGTACAACAAATTTAAGATTGGCCAATCGGCCATGTGTACTTGTGGACTGGCACCTGAAACAACAGATCACATCCTTCAAGACTGTCCCATATTCAACGCTTTCAGGCAAAACATTTGGCCAAAAGAGACACTTGTGGAAGTCAAACTTTACGGGCCGCTTAGTGAATTACAAAAGACAGTGAAATTCATACAAGAGACGGCTTTGCAGATATAGACAATTTATTTCATGCGAACGAAAGAAGAAGAAGAATATCCTGTGCCTATCTTCGTGTTGGTCGACACCTGTCACTCCTTTCTGGTACCATGCCTTCTGTTATTATCTTTTCCAGTCCTTCGTGGCACTTGATATGACCAAAATATTTCAGCTTCCGAGACAGGATGCTGTTTATTAGTCAATCTTCCTTGATGTTCACATCTTTCAAGATGTCAGTATTTCTCCTCTTCTTTTTTCCCTAGATATTCTGAGAATCTTTCTATAGCATTTCAGCTCAAAAGCTCATATTCTCGTTCTTAAGGATAGGGAGATAGTTCACTTGTACCACAGACGCAAAAATCTCAAGCATACTGATTTGTGAAAACGATATTAACTGGGAATACAAGTAAGATAATTTGTTAACAGTTTCATAGTTATGTGTCGGTAATGGCTGCCTGTTTCTAACTCCAGTGCCTAAGTCTGAAACATGTTTAAAATAAATATACTCTTTTTTGTTTTTCATTCGTTCGCCTGAAAAAAGTTGTCTGTATTAGCAATTGTGTCTCTCCTATAGATTTCACTGTGGTTTTTTTTTTTTTTAGTCGGTCATTGGTCCGTAGAGTTTAGTTCCACTGTTATTATTTCTGGCAAAAATGTTTGCCTCAATCTGTCATATCTGATGCAGTCCTGGAGTACATGTTCTGCTGTCTTAGGCACCTGTCTACAAGTGCATATGGCTGATACGCCTATCTTGAATTTTGTGTATATACGGTTGCGTAATCGGTTGTGCCCAGTTCTGAGACGAAGAATAACGACTTATTCTGATCTGTCAACAATATAATTAAATGTACTCTAACAGTCACACACACACACATCCAAATCTGCTTTCCGGCAAATGCTGCTTCTGAGAGTTCATCTAGTTTCATAGAAAATAGACACCACCCCATTTTTTGTTTATTTTCTATGAAAGAAACACATCCAGGAAGGTAACTGACCAGTACTCCTCAAATGACAGATCTTATATGAAAATGTGACCCTTGTAACTTAGCGAGCAATGATGGTTAATGGTTCAAATCCCCAACAGTAATATAATTCTTACTTTCGACCTCTACGGCTTGAACATGCATCCCGGATAAGGAAGTTAGTCTGTGGAAATTGTCTGTAAGGTATAGCGATTGGGGGGGGGGGGGGGGGGGGGGGACAAATAATGAACGGGACTAGAATATGCGAAGACACTCAGGTGTAGTTTTAGTTAGCTAGTTAGTTAGTTAATTAGTTGGTTAGTTAATTAGTTAGTTAGGTAGTTAGTTAGTTAGTTAGTTAATTAGTTAGTTAGTTAGTTAGTTAGTTAGTTAGTTAGTTAGTTAGTTAGTTAGTTAGTTAGTTAGTTAGTTAGTTAGTTAGTTAGTTAGTTAGTTAGTTAGTTAGTTAGTTAGTTAGTTAGTTAGTTAGTTAGTTAGTTAGTTAGTTAGTTAGTTAGTTAGTTAACTGGGATATGATCATTGCACTCTAGACACGTCCATAGGTGCTCAGGTTCATCACTCAATATGAACCCCGGGGTCCTGCGACTAACAGTGACAGTTCTTTGTTGACTGATATATTTGTGTATGCCCGGTGTGGCTCTTCCTTTTGGCTATAACGATCTTAACTCCCGAGTCTTTTATTCTGGTGAGCCCTGTGGAATCGCTGTCTCGAAAGTCCTCCACCCTTCCTACTTCTCTGAGGGGATTGATAATATCAACATGATCCATGGGTTGATCTTCAGCAGTTATAGCGGAAGTACGTGTAGTATATGGGTTACAAATAAATTTGTTTCAGATAAAAATAAACACTTGGTACATTTCAGTAATGATCTATTTCATCATCATCATCATTGTCCCGTAACACTGTGTGTTGTTGGGTCACCAGTTGCCGTTGACTGTCTGATCGGCTCCTTCGACTTTGACGGTCGGATGCTATAGACTTCATGGCTGCAAGCCTAAGGCCTGTCCAGTTAGTCAAGTTCTGTATCCATATCTCTACTTTTTGGCATCTTCTCTTCCCCTCTACTGTGCCCTGTAATATTGTTTTTAAGAGGCTGTTAAATTTTTTACATATCCGTACCATTTCCTTTTCCACCTTTTGATGTAGTTGAAAGAGGTTCTACTGAAATAGGTGGAAGCTGTGGCAATTAAAACCAACGATCACACGTTGTGTAACCAAAGAGATCATGTCATATATACAATCAAAATACAATCAATAATAGTCCAATATGTTATCGGTTGTACAGGATGCTAAATCAGTGTATTGTTAGACCAGGTGACAAGGTATCGTAGTGGATTTCCCTCTGGCCAATTGACCATGAGTTTTCAATTTGCGTCGAGGCGAATTTTCAAACATTTATTTCTCTTTTGTGCTGCTCTGCGGCTTGCAAGCTGGTGACTGCATTCAACAATTTCACAATTCTCGATTATAAGGGTTATATAAGAAATGTTTATTTAAAAACCGTTCTCGTGGCTTTCAAACAGTGGTACGAGAGTCGCACTATAGAAGATATTGTGGTCTCCCATAGTAATATACCCAAAGACAGCAAAGGTACACTAACCAATCTTCATAGTGGGGACGACACGTAATTATTAGTCGAACTGGGCTTCCAAAACACCTAAACATCACGAACTGGCTCGTAAGCAACATCCTATGTCGATAGTTGAGGTATTTTGGACATTTCCAGCGCCATGGCGGTCTGAAGAGAATGGTGATGGAAGGTGCGGTTTCCGGAAAATGAGGCAGGGACCTACCACTGATGATTCATCGGCTATTATGGCTGGATAATTTGCTGGAGAGAGACTTGTATGCGTGCCATTGAGAGAGTGGCGTTCTGTAAAGGACAAGCTGATTGATTGGGCTTCCGGACCGACCTTGTCTAAACTGGGCAACAGAGATACAGACTGGACTCAATCTTGAGGCAGGGACAATAAGCTCGAAGGCGTAGAGTGTCTTTAATGTTGTCGATCCATGTTTTCCGCGGCTGTCCTCTTGCTCTTGTAGCTGATCTTCTGAGATGTAGTGCTTGTGATGGTATTTGATTTTGCAGCATTCTAACAAGATGGCCAAACCACTTGATCTGATGTTTCTCGATGAATCTATTTCAAGGTGTTGTTACCACAACACGGTGGGCAGTACAGGACCCTATAATATATGATCTATCGATCGCACGGACTGCTAAAAGAATAGTTTAGATAATGACCCTCTGGTCAGATAGGAAGTGTTGTCTGGGGAATGTCGTCCATCAGACGGCAGGTCTCGACCTCTGCTCTATTGTAAATTGACGGGTCGAAATAATGACGCCCACCGCTGTCACATGAAAAATGAATTTACAGGTATTGATCACCACACACAGAGGAGAAAGTACTGTGTGGCGTATCAGATCACAGAACACTGGTGGACGAAAGAAAAGGTGAATATTTTAGATTGTAGACATACTGGAATACACACCAGTAGATAGAGGATATATTTGTAGACTATACGTACTAACTTTGCGCTATCAATGCCAGCGGTAGGGCAGGAATAGAACAGAATATCAAAGAATCAAACTGTTTTGTCAACAGTTAAGAAGTGAACGAATCAGGTAGCAGATAGAGCTTACTATGTGAGAACAGTGGGAGATGAGTCAAAATCACAATGACCGCCTTTACTTCCTAGGGCTATACCTGGTACCCACTCAAGGCTAGGTCGACTTGGGAGCTAAAATTATTTTTTTCAAAGTCCAGCCTCTTCAGGTCCCGAACCCAGACCTTCCTATCTGCAGGCAAGCGTCTATCCGCTACACCACGGAAGCTCTCAGACTAGATAATACACAACTAGAAGACACAAACGGGCGATGGAAAAAGTCAAAGGAATCCACAAAGAAAAAATGTATTATAATTCTACCTTTTAAATAACAGAACGCTAGATATACAAGATCTTGTTTCGTTCTTTTCTCACACTGCTTATATTTAAGTTTACATTTTCTTTATTGCCACACTTCCTTTACAAAAAAAAAAAAAAAAAAAGATATTTACTTTACAGTTTCCACATTTCTTTCAACTGGAAGCAAGAGAATGAGATTACTACTTTGTGATAATGTAATCAAATAGAGACTGTGTATTTCTGAAGGCTAAAAGAACACAGCTCTCAAGCACTGAAAGGGAGGAATATCGACAGCAAATCTCTGCCCGCTTAAATAAGTGAGGCAATATCTCAAGCCGGCGTTCTTCGTTTCTCCTGCTATCCGAGATTCGGGATGACAAAAATGAATGAATCTGAAAATGCTCTAAAAATAATTGAATTGAAGAAGGAATGATTGTTATCGGAAAGAATTACATCCTGTGTTAAACTGGAAACATGGGAAACACGAGAAGATAGGGAAGAATTCTCACTTTGCTGAAAACGCCTACAGTAACTGGTGTTACAAATATGGTTCACTGAGTTAAATAAATAATCTAATAAGTTTGATCTAGCTATGTGTCTTTTTTTCATCTTTATAAAAATATATACTTAAATACGCGAGAGAGAATATATATATATATATATATATATATATATATATATATATATATATATATAGAGAGAGAGAGAGAGAGAGAGAGAGGGAGGGAGAGAGAGCTCTGAACTATATTATGAAAGATATAACTGCGTACCAGTAAATTACCATGGATCAGAAACGAAGACGAGTAATATATATATATATATATATATATATATATATATATATATATATATATATATATATATATATATATAAAGAGAAAGAGAGGAGAGAGAGAGAGAGAGAGAGAGAGAGAGAGAGAGAGAGAGAGAGAGAGAGAGAGAGAGAGAGAGAGAGAGAGCTCTGAACTATATTATGAAAGATATAACAGCGTAGCAGTAAATTGCCGTGGATCAGAAACGAAGACGAGTAAGATTAAAACACTAACAAAGTATACATTTCGTGAGAGCTGACTAATTACGGTTGCTGTGTGTCCGGCTCTCTCGTCCCTTCAAAGACTTGAGCTGCAAAATCCATCCAATCAAGAGAATGTCAAACAAAGAGGTTGAGCTGGTTGGGTCGAGCCCGATTATCTTCACTGGGGTTCATGGACCCCATTTTTGTTGGGGGGGGGGGAGGGAGGGGGCGAGGGGTAGAAGAACAGACCACTGACCCCTAATAGCATGTCGTAAAACACTGCAAATCACAACAGGTATTTCATGAGCTTAGTGCTTGGTGTAGCACTGTGAGTTGTGTTTTTTCCAGCTGAATGCCGTTTATTTATGTAGCGGTTGAGTTGTGGTATTCAAATCTCAGTGAAGAGTGTGTAAGAGTAGGATGTGTTTGACCGAAAGTACAGATAGTGTAGCCATGCTGTAAACTGCAAGATAACATGCCAACCTTTATATTAAATGGGAACACGCCATAGAAAAGAAGAAGATATAAATGTATACATTTTGACATAATTCTCCTGAAAATGTATTAAAGCCACTGTAACGACTTTTCAAATGTCAGTTATACAGTTGCTTCTTATATTATTAATTATATTATTATTATTATTATTATTATTATTATTATTATTATTATTGTGTTGAAATATTTGGACTTGGCATATAATTTATGTTTGTTACCGCGCCCTTAGGCGACGCTACGCCCTGCCGTACATGTCATACATGGTGAACAAGAGCATTGTTGTTCAAACATAGATTAGGGAAGCCTTTCTCCTACTTACAGACGCGAAGCGATGCGGATAAAGCTGGAAGAAGTCAGGATGACCAATTTACCTTCCGTCATGTAGGAAAATATCTACAATTGGCAAATGGAATGCTAGAGCTATTTGTAAATATGACATGTCAGCCGAGGCGGTAGCGAGAAGTAGATGGTCGTTAGTCGAGGTTCCTATATCGCTGTAGACGTGGGATTCCATATAACTGCTCCGTTCTTGTGACGGCTGGAAATCATACAAAATTACCTTTACTGTCCCATTTTAAAACTAGCGAAAAACTTATAAATCCCAGCAACGTCTTGAAGCTTGCATCATCATCAATCAACAAATCCTTTACAGAACGTCGCCCTCTTCGAGGCACGCCCAAAGGTCTCTCTTTCTCTAGCCACGTCTCCAGCCCTGTGTGCTTTCACAGTCAATGCATCTTATACGTCTTGAATCCACTTTTGTGGAGATCGGCAGCTACATCTTTTTCCGGAAATTTCACCTTCCATCACCATTCTCTCCAGACGATTGTGGCACTTGACATGTCCAAAATAGCCCAACTTTCGAGAGAGGATGCTATTTACGAGCCAGTTCTCTTCAATTTCGGGTCATGCAGGGTGTCGACGTTTTTTTTTTTACTTCTTCTTGGTCCAGGTATTCTAATAACCTTTCTGTAGCATGTCGAACACAGTCAAATACCTTGCCGCAATCTGTTAAATGGAGATCTACTTTATACTCTCTGCATTTTTCAACGATTTTTTTTTCATGTTGAAAATAGAATCATTTGTTCATTTCATCCTCATCATGTGTCTTGCCAACTGCCGTAGGCGCTCATGCGTCTCCACAGATCATGATCCCTGGTTGCCTGGAACAGCTCTCTTGATGAAATCCCTCCATGCCATCGTTTCAGCCCATCCAGCATCATCTCTCTTGGTCTTGTTCCTTTACCGCGTCTAAAACCTGTTTGGGCTTCTTTTAAATCGAATTCTAGTTTCTTTTCGATACTTTTCGAGGTGATGTGTAAAAGAATTTTGCTGACATGGCTGATCAGAGCTATAGTACCATAGTTTGTACATAATTTAGGAATTTTTTCTTTCGGGAAAGGAAGGCAGACCGTTCATTTCCATGATTTGACCTAGTTAGTACTGTTCCAGATTGCATTGGCAAAGTAAAAATGCGTAATGCAGCTATCAGGTGTGCCAACACTAATGGCCCCACACCAGAGTTGCAGCTCACTGTTGACGAAAAGGGATAATCACGAAAGCCACCAAAAATTCACATCATTCTAAAAGTAATCAGCCACCTGCCTGATTGATTGATTTTAAACCCCACCTGGACATCCGATTAACCGATAAACACCCAGTGACACAAAGTGCCAGTATTCGGAAGAGGATTACCCGTGGAGCGGTCTAGAAACCCCGTTCAACCCATATGTTGGGGTAACTTAGGGCCCCGGCAACAACCAGGCTAGAGCTTCTAAATAACGAAAAATTCATCCCACATGGGGACTGAGTTGATTGATGCCACCCGCCACTTTGGCCACTCAGAAGCTGAGCAACGAAACCTTTGAATTTCTGGTGCAGAAATGGAGAATTTGCATTAGTTAAACCTAACTGGAAACAAAAAACATTTCAGAGCGACAACAGGCAGCCGTGTACAGGCTATTTTGACTAACATTGGGTACAAGTGATGTCCTTGAAACTATAGGCAGCCAGAGTGATGTTGATCACGTCACCAAGCGAGTGCCGACTGCGCTTTAAAATTATCAGATCGGCATCATAATTGCTGTCTTATATAAAGACTTTTCCTGCAGTATAAAAAATTACAATACATCTTTACCAGTAAAGACAGATGTAAGAGAGGAATGTGTCATGTCATCTCTCCTCTTCAACCTTGTGATTAATTGGATACTAAAAAAAAAACAGTAGACAAGACCTTGAAAGGCATACGGTGGACTCCATTCACCATGCTTGAGGACCTTGAATTTGCAGATGATATATCACTCCTATCACATAAAAATGAACATATACAAGAGAAAAGTAACAGACTACACAGCACAACAAAAATGGTGGGACTGAGAATAAATACAAAGAAAACTAAGATCATGACAAACAGTCCAAACCAACAACCAGTGACCATAAGTAACCAATCACTTGAAAATGTAAAACATTTCACATATCTTGGCAGTGTGATGTCCCTACTGGGAGGGACAGAGGAAGACATACAGTCACTCCTGAACAAAGCTTGAGCTGCTTTTAGAAGGATGAGGCAAATCTGGAAATCCAACAGTTACTGCAGAGGAACAAAACTCCGACTCTACAAGAGCATCACTTTGCCAGTTCTACTTTATGGAGCAGAGTGCCAGAGAATGACCAAAAATGGATGTACACAAGCTGTCCAGTTTCCACCACACATGTCTACGTAGAATTATCAAAATTTTCTGGCCAGATATAATCTCAAACACTAAACTACTTCAAGTCCCAAACCAAGAAACTCTAGACAGTATGATAACCAAGAGAAGATGGAAATGGCTTGGCCACGTTATGAGAATGAATCCTGATATACCTGCAAAAACAGCTCTCACGTGGATATAGAGGGAAAGTGAAAAAGGGGCGCCCAAAAACAACATGGAGACGAACGATGGAAAGTGACCTGAGTGGGGCATCTTTGACATGGAAAACTGCATTTAACATTGCACAGGACAGGAAAGCATGGAAAGTCCTATCTGAAGCCTCATGTGCCACTAGGCACAACGAGAACTGATCATATGCCCATTGCGCCACTGTTAAATCTAGTTATAGCAGACGGCTGGAAAATCTATGGGAGATCCATACTACTCACTTGTCACAGAAATGCAATATCGTAGTTTCGAAAAGTCAAAGTTGAGAAGTCGCGTCCAGACGTTAGTACGAGGCAAGACAGAAGAGACATACCACACGACACAGTAAGTTATTTACTGATTTAAGAATCAACATCAAAGTATAGCGGGCATAGCCATAGAGGTTCCGTCTCCCGCAGCAAATGTCTTAATGTGCAGATGCAAGCTGTTCCCGTAGCACACTGATTATACACACGTCGCTATCTTCCTCTCATACGCCCATTTTTCCCGGATCCAATGCTCTAGTCTCTTGTCTTTCATCAACATTCGTCCATATTTGGTCTTCAGAATATCTTCCTTGACCACTACGAGTGTTCCTGTAGCTGAAAGTTAATTTCCTGGTACTCCCTCAAATTGCGACATGTCTGATAGGGAACTCACGCTTTCATGAACGGTATCACTGTCAAATTTGAAAACTTCCGGGTTTAAACTTTAGATACGAAAGTATTGAAACTTGATAGTAAAAGCAATGCGTGTGTGTGTTTGTGTGTGCGCACGCGCGTAGGCGTTTGTCTGTGCGCACGTGCGTCGTGTTGATTGGAAAGTGCATAAATGAGTGCGCTGGTTTATGAGATTAAATGGATATTTATCTTCGCTGAAATGTCTTGTTCATTCAGTTACAGTACTTTCAGTAACTACTTATGCCATTTTTTCTACGTGCTTACTTTTGCTTTCTTTCTTTCTTTCTTTCTTTCTTTCTTTCTTTCTTTCTTTCTTTCTTTCTTTCTTTCTTTCTTTCTTTCTTTCTTTCTTTCTTTCTTTCTTTCTTTCTTTCTTTCTTTCTTTCTTTCTTTCTTTCTTTCTTTCTTTCTTTCTTTCTTTCTTTCTTTCTTTCTTTCTTTCTTTCTTTCTTTCTTTCTTTCTTTCTATCTTTCTATCTTTCTTTCTTTCTTTTTTCTTTCTTTCTTTCTTTTTCTTTCTTTCTTCTTTCTTTCTTTCTTTCTTTCTTTCTTTCTTTCTTTCTTTCTTTCTCTTTCTTTCTTTCTTTCTTTCTTTCTTTATTTATTTCTTTCTTTCTTTCTTTTCTTTCTTTCTTTCATCCTTTTTCATCTTTTTTCTTTCTTTCTTTCTTTCTTTCTTTCTTTCTTTCTTTCTTTCTTTTTCTTTCTTTCTTTTCTTTCTTTCTTTCTTTCTTTCTTTCTTTCTTTCTTCTTTCTTTCTTTCTTCTTTCTTTCTTTTCTTTTTTCTTTCTTTCTTTCTTTCTTTCTTTTTCTTTTCTTTCTTTCTTTCTTTCTTTCTTTCTTTCTTTCTTTCATCCTTTCTTTTTCTTTCTTTCTTTCTTTCTTTCTTTCTTTCTTTCTTTCTTTCTTTCTTTCTTTCTTTCTTTCTTTCTTTCTTTCTTTCTTTCTTTCTTTCTTTCTTTCTTTCTTTCTTTCTTTCTTTCTTTCTTTCTTTCTTTCTTTCTTTCTTTCTTTATAGTCTTCTTCCTTTATTTATTTCTTCATTCATGTATATCCTTCCTTCTTATCATTTTTTTTCTTTAACCTTCTCCCTCCTCCACCTTTTCTTCTCCTCCTCCTCCTCTTTCCCCTACTTCTCCCCCTCTTTCTACTTCTTTTCTTTAAAAATAAAAGCATAGCTGTTCGACAAACACGCCAGTATCTTTGTAGGCTTCTTTCCTGATTCACACTTCAGCATCGGTGTCTACCGTGTGACACACATTGTTTCCACACATCTGTGTTTTCTTTTACAACAGGCATGTCAAACCGAGAATCCTCCGAGGGCCATACGGGTAAAATTTGTGTCGTTAAGAGGGCCCCCGGGAGTCGCCGTGGCCGAGCGGCTAGACGCTCGTCGCGGATCGGAAGGTCGTGGGTTCGCTCCCTGGCGGAGCCGGACTTTTTTCAAAAATGACCTTGGCTCCCAGGTCGACCCAGCCTTGAGTGGGTACCTTGTGCGGTCTTGTGAAAGTAAAGGCGGCCGTCATGATGCTGACCACATCACCCATCTTGTGCCGATTGGTCTATAAAAATATAGGTCTAGCCCTATACACCTAAAGGCGTGGAAAAGGTCCTTTACTTTTTTTTACTTATGGGGCCCCCCACACAACTATCTGAAGTCATGTCATACAATAATTGTTGCAAAATTCCTTTGTGCATGCCGTAGGCGTAGTTGCAAAGGGCCACACGTGGCCCTATGGGCTGTTTTACAGCCTTTTAAATTATTATATATTAGGGTTTAGTCTAGACATGTCAAAATAGAATTGAAATAATTTCAATACAACTTCTGCTAACTGAAGTTTGCGATACGCTAGACCATTCTGAGGAAGAGTATGTGCTGATGAAAGCTCAATAGCCGTAACGTTCACGTTTTGTTTGTATTCGTTACATTGTGAAGCTTGCTTATATACTTTTCGTTCGGTTTTACATCTTTTCTTGAGGAAGAGAAGACGTTGCAGTAATCGGTCTCCTGACATCCATTCCAACTGATACTGTGGATTAGTTATTTATTGTGTAACTCAGCTTTCAGACTGGTAGAATGCAAATTCTAATTTGGAATATTTCAACCCATTCTCGCTAGTTGAAATTTATGATGAAGGAGAATATTCTGAATAAGCGCAGACTTCAAAAGTAGTCCCGGCATGTTAACTTCTAATCACAGCAGACGGTGGGATATTTTGTGCTCGGAATGTTTAGTTTCAAAATGTTTCCCAAGGTCTATACTACCCTCTTGTCTAGGAATGTAGTATCCTAGAATCGAGACGCAGTCAAAGCTGAGAGGTCACGTCCAGACGTGAGAACTAGGCAGGATGAAGGCACATACCACACGACCACTGTCAGTAAGTTTCTGGTAATTCCTCATATTGCAACAGGTCTGATAAAGCACTGAGGCGTTCATGAAAAGGATCATCGTCAAATTTGAAGGTCAAGCTTCAAACTCTCAGACACGATCAGTATTGAAGGTGCTGAGAGTAACAGTCGTCTTTACGCCTGCGTGGGTAAGTGTGTGTGTGTGTGTGTGTGTGTGTGTGTGTAAGAGAGAGAGAGAGAGAGAGAGAGAGAGAGAGAGAGAAAGATGGACAGCGAGAAAAGAGGGATGGACGGGAGTGATGGGGCTCTTGTGACTGCTTACCTGTTATTTTCCCGAAACGTCCTGTTTGAATAATTTATTTATTTCACTGCTTTTTCTTCTTCTTCTTCTATATTTGCTTCCTTCAACTTCTGTTTCTTTTGCGTCTGCCCCCCCCCCCCCCCCTCTTCCTCTTTTCTGTTTTCAGTTTATTTGGAAAAGAAAAACTGAAAGGTGGAAGGAAAGAAAAATAAGGGGAAAACGAAAGAAAGAATAAGATAAAAAGAAAATACAAAGAAAGCAAGAAAAAAAAAGGAAAGAAAGAAAGAACAAAAGAAAGAAAGAAACAGAAGAAAGATAATAAAAATATAGAAGAAAATAAGAATCTATCAAGTAAAGAACAAAAAGCAAATTTCTGCAAATTCATGAAAGCGTTTGTATACACACGCGCGCGCGCACACACACATACACACGGGCACGATTACGCACACACACGCATGTCCCCCCCCCCCCCCCCAACCTACAAACACACAGACACACACAATAATGTTACAGTCAACAGGCCAAAGATTGTTTTTTTTTTTTTTTTTGTCTGAGGGCTTAAAACTTGACCTTTTCAATTTGACAGTGATCCCTTCCATGAATGCGTGAGTGCTATATCAGACTTGTTGCAATGTGAACGAAACTAACTTACAGTATTCGTGTGGTATGTGTCTTCTGTACTCTCTAGTTCTCACCTCTAGACGTGAACTCTCTGTTTTCATCGCGTCTCGATTCTAGAATATTGCATTCCCCGTGACATGGGGAAAGTATCGATCAAAGGAAAGATATTGAAACTTAACTTTCCGAGCACAGAATTTCCCGCCGTCTGCTGTAATTAGAAGTTAACATGACACAACCACTGTTGAAGTCTGAGCTTTTTCAGAATATTCTCCTTCATCACAAACCTCGGCTAGCGGGAGTGGTTTTAAAATATTGGAAATTAGACTTTGCATCCTTGGCTAGACTGAAAGCTGAGTTGCATAATACATTACAAAACTAGAGTAGGCATTTGAATACACATCAAAAGACCGATTACTGTTAGTCCGCTCTTATGTATATTATTTCGCTTATCACAAAGTCGGGTGCTTTTTAATATCCTACCCCAAACATGGGAAATCCACAGGTCACGGGTCAGTCTAATATTTTAGGGCGTGGTAGATAGGCTGCATGCATTCGTAGGACCTAGGCTGCATGAAGTCGTGGGACCTAGGCTGCACTCTCTCAGAGGACGTTGGTGGGTTGGGGTAAGGGCCAGTTCTAGATGTTTTGGGATCGTTAAAAGCATCAGAAAGCCAGGAAACCCAGTCTTACCACCCTCTAAAATGTTGGACTGTCGTGTGAAGTCATCTGGGGGTAGGATAATAATAAGGTACCCAAAGTTCAGTTACAGGAACTGTTATAAAATGATTTAAAATTCCATTTTGCACACGTCTAGACTGAAAGTCAGCGCCGAACATTTAAAAAAATTACCGTGGTTCCCAGATCGACCCAGCCTTGATGGGGTACCAGGTAAAGTCTTGGGGAGTAAAGGCGACGGACAGGATGCTATCCACATTCCACACTGAGTGCCGATTGGTCTATAAAATATATGTCTAGGCCTATATGGCCTAAACACCTGAAGGCTTGGAAGACAGTCATTTACCCTTACTAGACTGAAAACATATTGTCAAGTAACATTTTCCTCGCCTTTAAGCGTACTGTGCATTTGGTACTATATCAATAGTTTTTAAAACAATCCGTACTCGGTGGATGATGTAGTCAACATTAACCTGACCGCCTTTACTTCCTATAACTTTACATGGTAGCAATTTAAAGCTGGGTCGACCTGAGATCCAAGTTTATTTTATGAAAAAAGTCCGGCTTCTTTCGGATTTGAACTCACGACCTTCGGATTCGCAAACAAAATCTAGCCGTTACACCACGGCGGTTCCCCGAAGACATATTGCATGATACATAAAACTTTTTGTATAAACTTGTATGGATTTCTAGAGGGGGGTCTCGAGGCATAGTGTCCGCCTCGAGTTCTAGAGGTTCAAGCCCCGGTGAGAGCTGGACTTCTAGTAATTGCCCCCTGATCTCTGGGTAGTAAGACCAGACGCCCGTGTGTATTGTTGCGCACGCAAACAAATCCATTCACAGCTGGAAAATTTTTGAAGTTAAAAATCTATCCAAAGTATTTCAGGCTCCTCGCCGGTGCAACAGAGTTCGTGCACTGCGCTGAGACTCTTCAGACTCAGGCTTAAGTTAAAAGAAGAACGATGCACTTATGGGTTACACCCGTGTGCCATGATGTTGTTCCGTTGAATAAACATAAATAAACAGAATCATGGATTTCAAGAAGTAAGGATACTGACACAGTAGATATCGCAATTGAGGTGTCAGAGCACGTTTATAAACAGTTTTCGTTAATCTCGACGGACTGTGCTTATTGTAAGATTGAAGGAGGGGGAGTGGGGGGGGGGGCGAATGGAAAATGAGAGAAAAAAAGGAAGAACAGGGAAAACAAAGTGACGATAATAAGGAGTAGGAAGGGAAAGAGACAAAGATGAAAAGAAGCAGAATGAAGCTGTAGGGGAGGAGCTGGAGAAGTAGGAAAGAAAGAAAGAAAGAAAGAAGGAAAGAAAGAAAGAAAAGAAAGAAAGAAAGAAAGAAAAAGAAAGAAAGAAAGAAAGAAAGAAAGAAAGAAAGAAAGAAAGAGAAAGAAGAAAGAAAGAAAGAAAGAAAGAAAGAAAAAGAAAGAAAGAAAGAAAGAAAGAAAGAAAGAAAGAAAGACAGACAGACAGACAGACAGACAGACAGACAGACAGACAGACAGACAGACAGACAGACAGACAGACAGACAGACAGACAGACAGACAGACAGACAGACAGACAGACAGACAGACAGACAGACAGACAGACAGACAGACAGACAGACAGACAGACAGACAGACAGACAGACAGACAGACAGACAGACAGAAAGAAAGAAAGAAAGAAAGAAAGAAAGAAAGAAAGAAAGAAAGAAAGAAAGAAAGAAAGAAAGAAAGAAAGAAAGAAAGAAAGAAAGAAAGAAAGAAAGAAAGAAAGAAAGAAAGAAACAAACAAACAAACAAACAAACAAACAAACAAACAAACAAACAAAGTAAGTAAGCAAGAAAGAAAGTAAGCAAGAAAGAAAGAAAGAAAGAAAAGAAAGAAAGAAAATAGTCATACAGACGGATGGGCAGACTGACTGACAGACAGATAAACAGAAAAAAGAGAGAAAGAAAGATTGTGAGACAATCAGACCGAAAGAGCGAATGAAAAAACTTTATTTTCAAAGGGTCACAAATTGGTCACGCTGGTCCCTCTTACATTTAGCCCCTCTAAACACATCTTTTATATGATATTTTATCTTTAAAGCATGTTATGTTCATATACACAATATACATAATACGAATATCAAGTAAAATACACGAAAGCATGGATGATTAAATCACACATTTAAATGTACATACACATGTAGGAGTAAATGTTAAAAGACCTTTCTCCATGTCTTCAGGCGTATTGGGAATATAGAGCGAGACCTATATTTTATAGACCAGACGGCACTCGGTGGGAAATAGGTGAACATCACGCCGACCGCCTTCACTTCCCTGGACTTTACTTGGTACCCAGTTAAGGTTGGATCGACCTGAAAGCCTGGCTTATTTTTTAAAATTACTCTGGCTCTATCAGGACTTGGACCAATAACCTTCTGATCCCCAGTCGAGCGACTAGCGGCTACACCACGGCGACTTTCATGTTTCTTCTTCGTCACGTTCACCGCCTACGAAAAGCTCGGGTTGTTCGTCCACTTCTAGACTCAAATCGTGTTCTAGAACATGAATGTTTGTGCAGATCAATTTTACAGTTCTGCCTTATTTGAATGCAGAGTGCACGTTCGCTGCCTCTAAGGCAGATGCACTCCGACTTGGAAAGAAACCCCTATTTAGTCGCCTTTTTACGACATGCTTATTTTGTAGGCAGTGGTTTGATTCATTTTTTCCCCAAAACAATGTACAAGAACAAACACTGAGGAAAAGAGAGAGAAAAAGGGGGGGGGGGGGTGGGCACACCTGGGTGTATGAGTCAACAAACAAAAAATTAAAAGTTGCTCACCTGTTAATGAAACAAACAGAAACACACGTCGAGCAAGACCGGATAAACCGTTCATGATCAGAAACTGTTTCTGCTTTGATTCATTCCTTCTTTACTTCTGGAAGTTCTGATATCCAGTTTGCAAATTTTGGCTCAAGCTTGATATCTACATATTTGAGAGTGATCGCTGGGGTTTTGCTAAGTAAATAGATTATACATAAGATTATGCATTAAAAAAGGCACAAATAAAATTAACATAATAGTCACAAAGGGGATATTAAACAGTGAAATAGTGATAACAATTTATACATATACATATTAAAAAAATAGTGTATCAAGATTGCACGTAACAATGTCTCAGTAAGATTATTTTTTTAAAAAAGCAACAACACTGACGAAAACAACAAAGCTAATAATCCCAACCCCTCCCCCCCCCCTTTTTTCCTCCAGAAAAAACACACGCTCACACACACACACACACACACACACACACACACACACACACACACACACACACAAAGATTAAATGACAGAATGAGTTTTTTTTTTTTTTCATTTCAGAGCCTCCATCAGTATACAGCAAGAATGACAATGTGTGCTAATGAAATCTATTTAGCCACAAATTTAACTTTCTCATTCACGACAATGTTTTACTGCAACGTTGACTGAAATTAATCAGAAATAAAGCCTTAAGAGGGGCGAAAAACAACTGGCACGCGTTGGCATTCCAGGTGTAGAGAAAAGAAGAAGGAGAAGTTGACTAGTTTAACTTTCTTTAGTTCTGGTTTTAATTTTGTTCAATGTGTTTCTACAGACTTACTGCAGTTCAGTCAATTCATTTCGTGATAGGTTAATGCATTGACACTAACAAATAATGTGATAATACAGTACTAAGAAACGGAAACAACAAGATTACATATAATATAAAAACTAAAGTTTCGTGTTCCTTATCGTAAAGACAATGTTATACTTAATATTTGAAATCATGGTCAGATGTAGGAAGTAGAGATTATAACATAAGAAGAACTGGAGGACGGCAACATGCAGAGCAGGAGCCTATCAGGCCTCGGACTACTACTGCTCTGATCGAGCAAGACCTTGGTAATTGCACAAGGTACTGAGGTTCTAGTGATATCATCGCTGCGGTTGGCAGTAGCACGGGCAGGCGTTAATCGGACCACTTTAGCTTAATGGATTTTAACGTTCTTTCCCCTGTGGAGCTCGGACCAGTCTACAGAGGCCTATCCCCCACGTCGTTTTGTTACGACCACAGCCAGCTCGAAGCTCTTTCAGCAGCTTCACCCGTTGCTTTAGTGCCCGAGTGTTACTGTGTACCTCCCATCATTCCTCAGGCTGAACACCAGATCGCTGTACTTCTCGAGCCTGTACAAATGTTGGTCTTCGATTCGCGACTCGTACTGAATGCTCAGCCCTATCTGGAGGCGCTGACACTCTGCTCTGTCGCTGATCGCAAGACCATGTCTGGCCTCAGTCTAGTCTTTTGGATTAGTTTGGGAGTATTCTCAAACCAGACAAGTCAACCACCAGCTGCCAGTCCAGCACGCGGTACCTTTAGAAATCTGCCCAGCCTTGAGGAAGCACATAGGGGTTGGAGGAGTGGCATTAGAATAGGCCCTCGCGTTGGCTCTCATCCTGGCTTTCTCTATAATTTCCGCCAATTCTTTCAGTCTTTTTGTGGCGTCATATGTACCGTCCCTGACCTAGGGCTTTTCTTCACGCGGACAATGCGAGCTCGAGCGTTTGCTTGGCTGTGCATAAGGTTGTTGGTCGCACGCCCTTCAATACTAAGAGGAATGGCAAGACGGACATATAATCAGACTTCTACTAGTATTATTGGAATTGTAATTCTGCAAAGATGTTGGTTCTTAACTCAGCTCAACGCTGATTTCAAGGACCTTCGCCTCTGTCAAAGTAGTTTTAAAAAAAAAACGAAAAGGATCCGTTTCCCTCCTCTTTAGTCATATTGGGTGTATAGAGCTAGACAAATATTTTATAAAACAATCGACACTTTTACTTCCGGTGACTTCAACTGGTACCCATTCAAGGCTAGATCGACCTGGGATCCAAAGTCATTTCTGTAAAAGTAGTGTACTAGCGATTTTGTTTTTATAATAGTTGTTGCACCTAATGACCATCTGTTGCCAAAGCCTTTACATTGCGTATTAACCCATAAGGATCCAGTTAATCGGACGACCTGAATTAGGTGTTTTGTTCCGCCTTAGTTTTGTGTTTTTGACCTTATATTATCGACTTCCTCACTTTTGCTCGAACTTGTTTGAACTTGGTTTCAATCCGGTAAACTGGCTACAGAAGTACTAAACTACAAGAAAATACCAAACCTATGGTTGAAGGGGCATTTTGGGACCTGTCCCCGGGTGATCTTCATTCAAATGGCGGTACTTTGTGTCTCTGGGTGTTTATCGCTCGATTTGATGTCCTTGTGGGGTAAAACGTCAGCCAGTGTCTCTTCATTTCACTGGCAAGACATCAGCGTGGCAGATACGTCAGTTAAGTGATTTTATGTGTTCGTGTGGTTTTGTTTGATTTGAGTATCTGCTGATGAAGGCTCTATAGCCGCAACGTTCCCGTTTTGTTTGCGTTTGTTACATTATGAAGCTCGCTGATCTATTTTTCATTCGGTTTTATATCTTTCCATTATAAACTACACATAGTGGTGCCACAGAACCAAAGCTTGTATAGGGCAGCAAAAAATATCTACACTTCATTCTGGTTATCCTAGAAACAGGTACGAACGAACAAACAAACTTTATTTTCAAAGGGTTTCAAATTGGGCACGCAGGCCCGTCTGACATTCGGCCCTTTTCAGAGTACCAATGCCTGTTGTCAATAATGTATGTTATAGATGTAATAAAGAAATATAAATTATAGAATAATGCATACACACATCATGTGTACACAATCGTACACACTCACACACACGTACACATACTCCTACGTTCTCATACATTCACACTTATATACAGACATACGTAATACATACACAACCTAATCATGAGCCTCGCCGACAAAGATAGGATCAAAGGTTCTTTCGAAGCTCGAGTGCATCTGCTTGAAAGGCAAGGACCAACTGTGTGCGCACAAGCACACACACACACAGACACACAAGTAAAATTTATGTGCACTTAACACCCAGTCCTGGAACAAAACAAGCGTCCAGAAATGGACGAACATCCAGAATGTAAGTAAAGTAAAGGTCCCTTGTCACGCCTTTAAGCGCATCGGGTGTATGGGAAGAGCACCCATATTTTTTCAGACCATCTGCACTAAGTGGGTAATGTGGTCAGCATTACGCCGGCCGTCACTACTTCCCCAGGACAGCCATCCTGGTACCCATTTTAGGCTGGGTCGACCTGCGAAGCCCCATACCAGGATAAAAATCCACGCAGCCAGCTGTGGGTTCCGATCGCGGTACGTTAGATTTCGAGTCGGACTCGCAACGCCCAAACCACGGACGCCGCGCTAGAATGTTTCGCTGCTAATTACAACCACCAAACGCGAAGAACAAGAAGAAAATTCGCGTAAACTGATTATTTCTCTGGTATGCTTGCAAGCCCTCGGTGTATTCAGTCGTTTATCCCAAAATTCACCATAAGCCTTGAACTAACTCACGCCAAGTCGGTCTTTCTTTTACTTGTGAGTGTAGCTCACCCCATGTCCTCAGCAACTTCACTTTCTGATTCCTGTTGTGTTGACTGGTGTGCCTTTTTGCCTTTAACCCTATGGGTTCTTGAATATTTTTATAAAAATTGGCTCAGATATGGATGCTGATAAAATACGATAGTGTTGAAATAAAT
>CAJHNH020002757.1:377500-555000 GCA_905116865.2 Candidula unifasciata
AGCGTCTGTTCTCTTGGTCTTCCTCTGCCTCACCTCCCCTCCATCTTTCCTACTGTAACGATGTACTCCAGTTCTCTCCCTCTCATCACATGACCAAAGAATGTACATTGTCTCCCCCTGATTTAGGCAGTCAGTTCTCTTGATGAGTGAGTTTCTTTCAAAGCATCCTCATTACTCTTTTTTTTCTGTCCAGGGTATTATTACCATTTGTCAACAAAACCACATCACCGCAGCTGTGGGCTGCGTGGTCTCGAGGTTTGGTGTCCGCCTCGAGTGCTGCAGGTGCCCGGTTTAAGCCTGGTGAAGGCTGTAATTCACGTGGACTTCTAGGAATTTTCCCTGGTCTTTGGGTAGTAAGATCGGATTCCCGTGTGTATTGTTGCATTTGAAAATCGAAAAGAGTAGCCTAACGGCGCTGCTCAGGCAAAATTTGGAGTTAAAATCTATTCAAAGTATTTCAGGATCTTCGCCGATGCTACGGAGTTCGTGCACTGCGCTTAGATTCATGAGGCTCAGGCTCGAGTTAGATGTAGAACGGAGTACCCATGGGCCATAATGTTGATCCGTTGAATAAAACAAAACAATAAAACAGATAATTTCAGCAGTTCCAAATAATTTTTGACTAATCTTCCAACTGTACTTGATTCACTTCCGTAAATCCAGATAAGATTTATATAGCTTTTAATGTATCTCTTTCTTGTCTCAGCTGACAAAGAAAGATTGCAGAAAGTATCCAAGTTCATTTAGTAATTGGATTCTTTTCTCGTGTTTCGTGTGGTCAAATTCCGTTGTGTGTTCTACGAAATATAAGAACAGGTCTGTGTTTACCTCTGCTCCTTTTTTCTAGAAGTTTCCCGAGAACAGTATCGTTTGTGCTCATTCCTTCTACGAATCTAAAGCAATATAAAGCCATGAGTCGCAGATCCACGCGTTAGATTTTAACACTGACCCATTTCTGATAGAAATAAAAAATAAAAATATTCAAAACATTTTCTCACATGCAGTTTTGTTTCGTTTAAACTGCTACCACAAACTATGCTAGGGCTAAGTTAAACATTCATCTCATTCAATGATTAGAATCGTCATCCCCTTGTGGCGTGCAATGTTTAGTTATTTTAAAGCCCCACTCTGGTTTTTGCCGGGGGCCCTAAATATAGCCGGGCCTAAAATATTGCCTAACGGCTGAACTGGGTTTCCGATCCTCATCCGCATGGTGGCACTTTGTGTCACCGGGTGTTTATCACTTGTGTGATGTCCTAGTGGGGTACAACTTAACTACCTACCTATCTCATTCAACAATTGCATAACCTTCCCCCAATATGGGAAGCAATTTAACCCCAACCCTGGCTGCAGTCTGGGGTCCTAATAAAACCTAACGGTTGAACGGGGTATTTGGGACTTGTACCCGGGTTATTCTCATCCTAATTGTTGCACTTTGTGTCACTTGGTGTTTATCGTTTTTTGTGTGGTCCTGGTAGAATTGAACTTTATTCATCTCCCTCAACTATTGTCATAACCTTGCCCTAATATGGGAAGCAATTTAATAGCAATCCCTAATAGCAATCCCTAATATACCCTAACGGTTAAATGGGGTTTCTGGGACCTGTACTCGGGTGATTCTTATTCAAAAAGTGGCTCTTTGTGTCGCTGGCTGTTTATTACTAGGTTGATGAGTGAAATATTTCCGGAGATCCCTGGGATTGACGCTGGAGATACTGAGTTCTACAGGCGGTTAGCCGCTCTGCAGAGACAGGCTGAGCCACATGGGATAAAACCTGGTGCAATAAAGTCTATCCTCTATACCAGAGGTTTCCAACAGGTTCTCCGCAGATCTCTAAGGACCCCATATCTGTTGCAGGAAATAACTATAAACGGAATTCAATTAAAGATTAAGAAACAAAAATTAGTAACGAGATCAAAGAAAACTAGAAATTACATTTTGAACGAAAATTTGCAAAGTTTAATTTCGTACCTCCTCTATTTACTCATTCTGCTGAAGCTAGCTCCAAAAGTTATGTAACGTAACTCGGACAGACCATGCGAGTGAGCGAACGTCCGCCTCTTATTTTCTAACAGCTCAAGAGAAAGTGCTTGATTACCTTTAATGGGTACTGAATATATTCAGCGTAAACAAAAACTCGTCCAGCTTAAACTCAGCGGAATACGAGGTTCTTATAGATTTGACATCTCATATCGGACTAAAAATTGCTTTTAAAAATAGTTTAGCGGAGTTTTCGCTGCGTTTACACAATGCATTAATCATCTTGTCTGAAAAAGAACTATTAGTATTCAAATAATGCAGACACAAACAATACATTGTACAATTCATTGCCTGGCATATTTCGCTGTATCTCGTCAGGTCCGTTGCTAGAGAGTTACCTCAACAATATGAGGCACATAACTGAATAAATCCAATAAAATATTTAAACTATTAGTATCGCTGTCTTTTCCCATTACGTACCTATGTGAGGCGGAATGATCTTTTGATACAGTTACTACAACAACAACAAAACATAAGCCTTATACCGGCAGAGCAAGATGTTTCCCTGCAACAGCCAGCAATTGAATCTCAAATTAGAAAACTGCAAAACAATGAGAAAGACATATGTCTCATTTTAATGTGGTCTCATATATATATATATATATATATATATATATATATAGATATATATAATATATATATATATATATATATATATATATACTAGCTGTACCCGGCCACGCGTTGCTATGGCGTAATTTGAGATAGTCTTTGATTCCCCCCCCCCCCCCGCACCCCTCCCCCCACAACTAAATCCACCTAGTACCCTCTCACTCATCAAAGGTTTTTAGAAAAGAAAGACAATGGAAATCGCACCTGTCTAATGAAGTTAGTGACGCAGTCAATGTCTGCGCCGACGTCGAGATAGTCCTTGATTGCCCCCCCCCCCCCCCCCCAACCCCATCGAAAAAACAGAAAATAGAAATCGTGTTTAATATGGTTTTTGTGGCAAATATAGAGATAGTCTTGTTTGCTGTACCACGACCTACTCTATGTATTAGTATTAGAGAAGGCATTGGCTGCACGTAACTTTTTTAAATATTAAGGCAACATGGCTAGTGCTGTCACCACGACAGAGCAGATGATGATATTATTTTAGTCCGGGGAAAAAAAAATTTAACTACTGCGGATTCGAACCCAGGTCTACCGCACTGAAACCCAGTGTTCTAACCATTCGACCAAGCAGCCACTTATCAACGAAAAGAGAACACAACTATTAGACATATGTGTACCTACCACTGTGTCGCGATTAAAACACAATTCAAAACCGCAGGCAATTGTTTTCTCGTAGACAGATACTCCAGATATATTAATGAAATAGAAATCGCACGTGTCTAACAAGGTTAATGAAGTTAATGTCGCAGTCACTGTCTGCGCCGACGTCGAGATAGTCCTCGATTGCCCCCCCCCCCTCCCCCCCTCCCCCCAATCGAACGTTGTTTGAAAAAAAAAACAGAAAATAGAAATCGTGTTTAATATGGTTATTGTGGCAAATATAGAGATAGTCTTATTTGCTGTACCACGACCTACTCTATGTATTAAGGCGTTGGCTGCACGTAACTCGCCGGCGAATGGTAAATACGGCGCATGCGCAATTACTAACGTAGCTATAATTAGAAATCACTAAAGTTATAAATATTAGTTGCGTATATTTTGGCATTAATTGTGGTCACCTATCTCTAACAGTGACAGGTTGAATTTCAAACCACGACGGTTAAAAATCCGGTATCACAACAAACATATCCTGAAAATTTCAGCTAAATCGGTTCAGTAGTTTCCGAGTCTATAGAGACCAAACAAACACACAAACATTGATTTATATATATATATATATATATATATATATATATATATATATATATATATATATATATATATATATATTCTGATCTCATCAAGAGTAAAATCTATAGTAACACAAATGGTTTGATTGATTGAACTTAATAAGAACAATTATTCACGTTTTAACAATATCATGTTTATTGATGACAGTAAACATAAATTGACTGTTATGGTCAATGTTAATTTTGTTACTTATAATGTTATTGCATGGACATTGCGCTGTTGTTTATTCCTTTGTGTTAAATTCCCTCACTATCTACACAGAGAACCACCGTCTCGTGTAGCGACTAGACGTTAGCCTCCAGATCGGAAGCTCATGTGTTCGAGTCCCAATGGAACAGGATTTGTTTTTGAATTGATCTTAGCTTCCAGATTGACCCAGCCTTCAGTTTGTACCAGGTAAAGTCCTGAGACATAAAGGAGGTGGGCGGGATGTTGATCACATCGCCCACCAAGTGCCGATTGTTCTATTAAATATAGCTCTAGCCTGCATTTCCAATACGTGCAAAAGGGTCATTTATCGTTTTTTGTTTTTAATAGCTTTACCGATATATGCACAATTTTAAAAAAAATCGTGTTTAATGTTTTATACCCCCCCCCCCACCCCCACCACCCCCCCCCCCCCCCCCCCCCCCCGAAAAAAAAAACCTCATAGTCATGTTAGTCGTCCCTTTGTGGGATGCGATTTTTCGTTATTTGAAGCCCCATCCTGGCTTTTGCCTGGAGCCCTAAATATAACCGGGCCATAAATATAGCCTATCGGCTGAAAGCGGTTTCTGTGACATCTCTACGGGTGATCGTCATCCGTATGGTGGCACTTTGTGGTACAACAAGAGAGAGATGGAGAGAGAGAGAGAGAGAGAGAGAGAGAGAGAGAGAGAGAGAGAGAGAGAGAGAGAGAGAGAGAGAGAGAGAGAGAGAGAGAGAACTCATAGCAAAAACTAGCAACGCCGCAAAGACACGTAGCAATCTTAAGACTGTGGGTTGTTCTTTTGTTTTGTTGTGAACGGCATTTCTCACTAATGGAAAAAATCTGAACGATAGCTGGAAACTGTCATCCTGACAGCCAGACCGAGAGAAACGTTTGGAATCTACTGGCTTAGACTTCTTCCCGGGGTCAGTTCAGTGTATGTTATCAGGGCTTATTCTTGATTCCGGTCAGTCTGGGGAAACTAATCTTCCCAACTATTGCTTGATGGAGGGCAGCCGACACACACACACACACACACACACACACACATACATACACACACATATACACACATACATACACACACATGCATGCACACGCACATACACACACTTACACACACATACACAAAACAGCACAGGGAGGGTTCTTCGGAAAACTTAGGAAAGCGATCAGCACCTAATAAATTTTGTGAAAAATTGAATGGGACAAACCTTGTTTAAATGCCTAATCATAATAAAAAAATATCTGGTCGGCGTATGCATGTGATAATACTTATAAACGCATATTAAATGTATAAACAAACAACTGAAATTAAAACATCTAACCACGGTTAGAGAGGACCGCTCATTGCCCTTACAAGATGTCTAGGAGTGTGGGCCTCTCGGGGCCTAAGCTACCCGTCCTACTTCTCCCCACCCGCTTAATGTGTCTAGAATAAGATGTACAGAGTTCGTTGTGCTACTTTCTTTGAGAAGGATCTCTTAGTAGAGTGGTTCTCAACCTTCTTTATGCTGCGACCCTTTAAAACAGTTTCTCGTGTTGTTGCGACCCTTTAATACAGTTCCTCGTGTTGTGGCGACCCTTTAACACAGTTTCTCGTGTTGTGGCGACCCTTTAATACAGTTCCTCGTGTTGTGGCGACCCTTTAATACAGTTCCTCGTATTGTGGCGACCATTTAATACAGTTCCTCGTGTTGTGGCGACCATTTAATACAGTTTCTCGTGTTGTGGCGACCCTTTAATACAGTTTCTCGTGTTGTGGCGACCCTTTAATACAGTTCCTCGTGTTGTGGCGACCATTTAATACAGTTTCTCGTGTTGTGGCGACCCTTTAATACAGTTCCTCGTGTTGTGGCGACCATTTAATACAGTTTCTCGTGTTGTGGCGACCATTTAATACAGTTCCTCGTGTTGTGGCGACCCTTTAACACAGTTTCTCGTGTTGTGGCGACCCTTTAATACAGTTCCTCGTGTTGTGGCGACCCTTTAATACAGTTCCTCGTATTGTGGCGACCATTTAATACAGTTCCTCGTGTTGTGGCGACCATTTAATACAGTTTCTCGTGTTGTGGCGACCCTTTAATACAGTTCCTCGTGTTGTGGCGACCATTTAATACAGTTTCTCGTGTTGTGGCGACCATTTAATACAGTTCCTCGTGTTGTGGCGACCCTTTAATACAGTTCCTCGTGTTGTGGCGACCATTTAATACAGTTCCTCGTCTTGTGGCGACAATTTAATACAGTTCCTCGTGTTGTGGCGACCTTTTAATACAGTTCCTCGTGTTGTGGCGACCATGTAATACAGTTCCTCGTGTTGTGGCGACCATTAATACAGTTCCTCGTGTTGTGGCGACCCTTTAATACAGTTCCTCGTGTTGTGGCGACCATTAATACAGTTCCTCGTGTTGTGGCGACCCTTTAATACAGTTCCTCGTGTTGTGGCGACCCTTTAATACAGTTCCTCGTGTTGTGGCGACCATTTAATACAGTTCCTCGTGTTGTGGCGACCATTTAATACAGTTCCTCGTGTTGTGGCGACCATTAATACAGTTCCTCGTGTTGTGGCGACCGTTTAATACAGTTCCTCGTGTTGTGGCGACTATTTAATACAGTTCCTCGTGTTGTGGCGACCCTTTAATACAGTTCCTCGTGTTGTGGCGACCATTTAATACAGTTCCTCGTGTTGTGGCGACCATTAATACAGTTCCTCGTGTTGTGGCGACCCTTTAATACAGTTCCTCGTGTTGTGGCGACCATTAATACAGTTCCTCGTGTTGTGGCGACCCTTTAATACAGTTCCTCGTGTTGTGGCGACCATTTAATACAGTTCCTCGTGTTGTTGCGACCATTTAATACAGTTCCTCATTTTGTGGCCACCCCCAGCCATACAATTATTTTCGTCGTTACTTTATAACTTAAATAAATATTTCTTTTGCGATGGTATTTGGCAACCCATATGAAAGGGTCATTCTACCCCCTCCCCCCTCCTAATCAAAGGTTGAGAACAGCTGTTCTAGTAGCATAGTGATATTAAACAACTTTGAAGTGCACTAATATCACTATACATTTATGGCTCACAACACTTTTCATCTAACATCAAAAAACTTCAAAACAATAAAATTGAATTTTAGAGTATTTTTGAGAAAAATTATCAAAGTAACATTTTGTTAAATCAGGGAAAAAAGAAAAAGAAGTTTTGAAATGTCTACTATAAGGGAAAGAAAAGTTTACGATTTTGGTTTCGCCAATAATTAAGATACTAAATTCATACAAGAAATATTCAAGGAAAAAATAATAGAAACATGATTCAAATAAATTTAAGATACAGCTACAAAACGTGATTTTTCCAAGCTCATGTGAAAAAAATCACACCCCTTACCGGGGATTGAACCCGGTACCTTTAGCTCTGAGGCGGACACTATGCCTCGATATCACGTAACCCCCTTTTTCATAACATCTATGGCAAACTACCTAAAACGATTGTAGCGTGACGACCATGTCCTTTCCCGTGAACCTACTTTTTCCCCCAAAATACTCCACGAGGCTGCAGGATAAAGTTCACGCGGGAAAAAATCACAGGCGTGACCACGTGATGTTTGAGATGAATTCCAGAACAAACGAGAATCAGTTGCTGTAGACGAAGCAGTATATGTGAGTGTTACTCGATTTTGTGTTCTAATGTGGTACAATGCTGACGGAACGTGTCCTACTATAGTGTCATCCTGTTGACATTCGATTTTGGTTAGTAGTTTCCTTTCTCCTTCGGCCAACGTTTGTTGTAAATCGTTTCTAGCTCGTGGGTCAGAAACTGGACGGTGCATTTGAAGTCTGTTTCATGTAGTGTTTATTCACATTCTTTGAAAAAAAATAATTTTTAAACATTATTTTTAAAGTTTATCCACGTCCTCTTCAGGGGGTGGCAAGCCAACCCCAACATTTATTGGTTGTGTTGTAGTTTTACTAGGCAATTTTACTTTCAAATTTGAACAAAGAAGACGCTAGTTAAAAATTGCACAATTTATTGCCTGCCAGGATGTTCTGTCGATTTTCTCAAAATAATGCAAGTTTTCGAAATGCCACCCTTTAAGTGTTCTAACTGTATTTTAATTTCACTGTTTATACCGATCCTTACTGTGCCGCCTGATGCGGTTAATCCCTGTATCATAGCACGACACAGCCCTGATTTCTTGGCATATTTCGCTGTATCTCTTCAGGTGCAGACTACAGTAAAACAATTAGTTAAAATGAAGTAAATAAATGAATCCGATCGTGTTCACGTTTTCCGGCCCATCTATACACTATCTGACCCTTCACTGATACTTTCTCAGACTCTTCTGTGTCGAAGGGATGTAATGTTGTCTTCCCTCCAATTAGATCAGCGCCGATGTCGCATGTTCTATACTACACTACGACACATCTTTCAACAATCCCAGAATATGTAGAACTGGCCCTAACCCAAACCTCCCGACCCACACCCTCAACCTAAGTCCCACGAGAGACTCTTTCCAAAGAAAGCAGTACAACATGACACCCCTCTGACCTAGATCAGAGTGAGAAAATGTGTAGATGGGCCGGGAAACGTGAACAGGTCCATGAATCCTTTTCAGCTGAAATTCAAAAACATCAACCCTCAAAACCATCAAGATGTTTTACTATGGCAAGTGTGAGTTTACAACCAGAACATTACTTTCAGTAACAAACGCTCCAGGCCAGTGGTTGGGAATAATTATAGAAGTGAAAGATCACAATACCTCTGCTTAAACCAGGAAAGGACAGTTCTGATGCCTCCAGCTATAGACCGATCAGTCTTACCAGCTGCCTCTGTAAAACAATGGAACGTATTGTCAACCTTAGACTCCAATGGTACTTGGAAAGTGAAAACATTTTCACGCCGCAGCAGGCAGGATTTAGACAGTGCTACTCCACAGAAAACCAGACAACTTACCTTTCACAAGAAATTGAGGATGCCTTCCAGGAAAAGAAGCTAGTGCTAACGGCATGGATAGATCTGAAGAAAGCCTTTGACAAGGTCTGGAAAGAAGGTCTACTGAAGAAACTGAGAGACTGCAGGGTGAATGGGAGTATGTACAAATGGGTCAAAGCATACTTGTATAACAGAAGATCCCGAGTACAGATAGATGGACTTAAGAGCAAGAAAGTTTTGCTGCGCCATGGCGTCCCACAAGGAGGTGTCCTGTCCCCCACACTCTTCCTAGTCTATATCAACGACCTGCTTTCTGAACTACCCCATGGAATTAAAGCTGCAATGTATGCTGATGACTTGGTACTCTGGTGTACAAATGAAAAATGCGACAGTGGCCACCAGACTGCTACAAAGAGCCATAGATGCAATGGCTAAATGGGCCGACAAATGGTGTGTCAGCATCAACATAGGCAAATGCAGCACCACTCTCTTTACCCTTCTCCTAAACAAAATCAGGCGCCATGCACATAAATGGAGTACCCCTGAGAGAGGATAAGGAGCCCACATACCTCGGCGTAACGTTTGATGATAGATTAACATGGAGAAAAACACATCAACAAGGCAGCAACCAAAGCCAGAAGGAGGGTAGCCATTCTGAGAAAACTAAGTGGAACCACATGGGGTGCTAGCGGGAAAATACTTAGAAAAGTTTACCAACAAAGTGTTCGACCACATCTTGAATACGGATCAACAGCATGGAGTTCGGCATCAAAAACCACATTGCAAGAATTAGACAAAGTGCAAAATCAAGCACTCAGAGTTACCACAGGCAGTATGAGATCAACACCTATAGCTGTGATGGAGAAAATGAGGATGACCCAGGCACTGAGTGAACGCAAAGACACCAAGATGCTAATACAAGTAGAAAAGTGTCTTAGTATGCCCAGTCACCCCATGAATGAAAGATTCAAAAATTTAGCTTTGGGACGACTAAAGAGAAGTAGTTTTATCCACCAGGCCAAACGGCTCGGCAGACAAACCACTGATTTACCTGCAACTGATAGATCCTTAAATGCTGTCCCAGAACGGACCCCCTGGAGAGAGGAGTATAAGTTTCCAATACACATCAAGACTGAAGTGAAAGGGGTATTTGACAAGGAAGAACAAAACAGTGTGCAGCGCAAAACAGCCACCCTCAGTTTACTTGACGATGAATACCCGCAGAACCTTTGGGTCCGTGTTTACACAGATGGGTCAGCAGAAAGCGCAGTCAGAAATGGAGGTTGCGGGAGTGTACATTGAGTATCCTAATAATACCAGGGATACAGCCAAATTACCAACGGGAAAGCACTGTCACAACTATGATGCAGAAGTTCAAGCCATCAAGATAGCGGTAGAGAAACTACTAAATACAGGGTATTTTTCACAACCAGTGGTATTCCTGACAGATGCAAAAGCAGTACTTCAGTCACTCCAGTCTGGAAAATTACCAAGCATACGGACACTATTATCCGAAACTAGGCAACCGCTGTAAAATTAGTAATGCAGTGGATACCTTCCCACTGTGGAGTTCCCGGAAACGAAAAAGCTGATAAACTAGCTAAGGAAGGTGCAACTGAAGAACAACCTGACATACCAGTCTCTTATCAACAGAAGAAGAGAATGATCAAATCAATCAGAATGCCACCGAAACTGGCACAAGATGATTACCATATTATGGACAGACCCGAGCAAGTTATTATCCTTCGCCTTAGAACAGGGCACAAAAGACTTCGCTCCCACATGTACAACAAATTTAAGATTGGCCAATCGGCCATGTGTACTTGTGGACTGGCACCTGAAACAACAGATCACATCCTTCAAGACTGTCCCAGATTCAACGCTTTCAGGCAAAACATTTGGCCAAAAGAGACACTTGTGGAAGTCAAACTTTACGGGCCGCTTAGTGAATTACAAAAGACAGTGAAATTCATACAAGAGACGGCTTTGCAGATATAGACAATTTATTTCATGCGAACGAAAGAAGAAGAAGAAGAAGTGAAAGAGAACGCTTTCACCCCAAGACTTCGGTGGTAATTAATGTTAATGAAATAGTTTGTGACATCATGGATCACTAATGAACGCCAAAGGTGAAATAAAAGAAAAGGCGTTAGAGGGTAGGTAGGTGCTTTCTGGAGGGGGAAAAATCAGCATCTCTGAGGGGAGAGTTTAGGTTATAATTGTGACTAGGTTATGTGTGCCATATAAAAAAGCTTAGCATTGCACGCCAACATGAGCCCTGAAAGGGACTCCTGCAGGGTTGATGCAATCGAAGGAGACAGACTCAAATACTGTCCTGACCGGTGCGAAGTCGTCTATCGGCGAGCCAATAAGCGACCCGGTCGCCGATGAGGCGTTAAAAGGGTGGCGGAGGATAGGAGACAGATAGCACATGGCGTTGGCAAGGCGAATTAGAATGTATCGCCTGCTCATGACTTTGACATCATGCTAAAGTTCACATAGACGTAACAAGTTTAGTTTAGTTTAGAAGAAAGATCAACATCATGTGCTACGTTATACCTCTAGCTCAAGCTTGAGTTAGAAGTTTCTCAGCGCAGTGCACTAACTCTGTTGCACCGGAGAGGATTCTAAAATACTTTGGGTAGATTTTTAACTCCAAATTTTTCCCGGGCAGCCCCGTTAATCTATTCTTTTCGATTTCCAACTGCTAAAGGATTTTTTACGTGCGCAGCAGTACACACGGACATGCGATCTTATTACCCAGAGACCAGGGGAAATTACTAGAATCTAAGTAAAAAAAATCCTAGCCTTCAACGGGGTTTCAACCCGCAATACCATACCTCGAGACCACGCAGCCCCACTACATAGACGTAGGGGTGCTAATGCTTGGGTTTTCCCCCCAGATATGGGGTTTTATTTGACGCCTCGGGGAAATCTGGGGTTTTTAAAAATATATCCTTAAATTAAAGTGGTAAATGTTTCGTTTCGTAACTATAAATTGTGTACATTTTCAACAATCTAGGTTTTTTATTTGTTCTTTGTCCATGTATTGCTTGGGTTTTTGTTTAGCGAAGCTGGGATTTCAAAAAATCCCATTGGCAGCCCTGCATAGACGAAACAGAGGTGAACGAGCGAACGAACGAACAAAGGTGATGATCGGTAAGCTATTTTAGCCGGTCGTGGTAGCTCATTAGGACATGTTCACCCTGGACCAGTTCCACTAGCTACACGCATGTTACAAACCTTAACAACTACACAAGTGAATCAGCCCAGACGCTACATGTCATCAAAGAACTAGTGAAGATTGAATCAAATCAACAGATCGTCTTTCTCGACTGAATAACTGCGTAAGCAGACCAGCTCGTGTAGTCAGACAAGCATTAACAGGTAGAACAGATAAGCTGGCTCTGCTGGCTTCACAATGGCCACAGTTAAAGTCAGTTCTTCTAGCTCGGCCGGTCATACATGCGCTAGGAACTAGAATAGCACCATCACTAGATTAGCTCAATTATTGAAAATGGGGGCTACTTGGAATATTTTGGTTTATTTGGAATACCGGGGCTCTTTAGTAAATACCAGTAGAGACTGCTCTAAAGAAGTCAGAAGAAAACTTGCATTAGCAATGCAGAGATCAAATAGCATGAAGAACCTATGCAAAGCCTACATCGGTTAAAGTAAAAATCTTGAGATCATGCATTTTTCTTGTGGCAGCTTACGGCTGTGAGTCCTGGATTCTCACTCAGTCACTGAGGAAAAAGATTGGAGCTTTTAAATTGAAATGTTATAGAAAAATTCTTAGAATATCATGGATCAAGAAGAGGAAAAAAATCGACATTCTAAACGAGTTGACCATCAGGGAGAACTGACTCAAAAACAGCATCTTGTCCTGAAAGTTGAAGTATTTTGGCCACATCAAGCGTCATGCTGGTTTGGAACGGTCGGGGGAGGGAGCAGTTTGTGGAAGGCAAGACAAGGGTCGACCATCCCGAAGATTGATACAGGACAATAAATAAGCATTTAGAATTGAAAGCACATGGGGCCAGAGACATGGCTGGGGAAAGGGATACTTTCAGGCGTGCCATGAAGAGAGCGACGTTCTGTAAAAGACTATCCGAATGATGATTGAAAATTTGCATTGTTGTGACCAGTTTAGAATATCTCTATGAGCTATACCATACAAAATAATCTAATTAATCGCCTCCTACGACATGCTTGTTCTCGCATGGGGGGTCTATTCTTTGTTCTTGAGTGCCGACTGGACTATAAAAATATGAGCCTGGCATCATATACTTTATTCGTTACTGACGTATAATGCCCCTTTGCGTTGTACTAAACTAGAGGAATGGTTTTCAACCTTTTTTTTTTTTTGAAAGGTGGCGCCCCTGAAAATATGGCAAGGCCTCTCATCCTTCCCCCCCCCCCTTCTCCCCCGACTCCCTCTCCCGACTTTGAAAAAGAAATGTTATTTGAAGGAATGTGCCCCCCCCCCCCCCCCCAAAAAAAAAAAAAAAAAAAAAAAACATCCGCATAAATCAAAGTGTCGATCAACATACAAACAGTAGCCATCAAATGACAATTTAGTGTTCAGATATCAGTGTGATCGTTGTCACTGTTTTGTCTGGGTATATCTGCCATTTTCTTAACGACAGATCTACAAACTGCTAATGAAAACAAAGATAACCTTGGCTTTTTGTTTTATAAACAGTTTGAAAAAAGAAACTATTTATAATTAAACTACAAATGAACTAAATTTCAAAATCACCATGTTGAAAACCACTTAACTTGACCAACGCAACCAGTGAACCAGCTCTACAAACTACACAGCCTACAAAGACCAGGGAACTTTCGACACTCTGAAATTGAAAGCTTTAAACAAACAGAGATAAGCATTGATCGTGAAGCGAACAAACTAGTTTTATAATTATAAAATGTATTTGGCGACATTAAAGAAAAACAATTTGGAGCTTCAGATTGGGAGTGTGGAGCTCGTATAGACAGTTTCTCAGACAGTCCCATCACTGTCTGTCTTTGTGCTTGTTTCCCGTCTTGTCCTGGAATCCTCTGTGACTTCTCCACATTGTATCCACAACAAATTATTGAACGTGCAAGGACACTTAATTTTTTAATGAGCATTTTTAATTCTCTTACGTTCATCGTGGTCACAGGTCTTCTCTCTCACATACACTTCGTCAATGCAGATGATAGCTCTTTCAGTCAGTCAGAACGAGTCTTGTGTCAAGGCAGCGGAAATAATATCTACAAATCAGTCTTGTTGGGAATTCTAAAGTAACCAGTCAATTAGCCACCAATCTAACGCAATCGACAGACACAATTACAGCACTAGTTACAAATAAGTCTCTATTACATAGCTGTTTATGATTATTTTGATACCTAGCTATGGGTGTATTTTGTTTTGCGGGGGTCACGTTCTTGTAAATATATTTTTATAATGATGAAAATAGCTTTGACGGAAAATGCAATATAGTACACAGCTGAATTATATAATAAAGTTGCCACAGGCAAAGAGCACTAATAGGGAGAGATTTAAAAAATTAACAAAACAGAGAAATTGGTCATATCACAAGATTAAGTTAGTTGCATGTTCTTTACATTTTATCGCGTGTGCATATTTCTGAATTGTTCTGGGACTCATTATTTATTTATCAGTATTTTTAAAAAGTGGCATTGAGGGACATTTGATTTGATTTTCGCTTGCACTCCAATGTAGCAAGTATGGGGAATCCCGATTAAAGTGAAGTTGACACCTCGACTAAGACGAAGACTAAGACTACATTATATCACAAATGAAGCTCATTATTTATTGGTTGTTGTGTGTGGTTTGCTGGCTTGTCATCGTTCACTGCTCGGTAAGACGCTCATGCTCTTGTCGAAATCAGCAGAGAGCGGTCTGATACCAAAACCTCCAACAGAAACAGACATGGATGAAGAAAACGCGTTTCAGATCTTTGACGTACCAGGTTCGATCTCAAATCCGATGGTTTAGAAAACGGCCCTGTCCATGCTTTAGACACGAGTGACACCCCGTGTGGGTCCTGGGGCCCATTCTTAGGTGACAAAAATAGACTCACCCCCCCCCCCCCTTTTCCTCCCACCTAGAAGTGTTTTCTTCGAAGTCGGATAGGCGAGGAACCAACTGTCTGGATAAAATAAGCCAGCTCTGTAAAACGAATTTGCACGCAAAACTCAAGTTCTAGAACAAAACTAAAGTCCAGAAGTGGACAAACAACCATAAATTTACAGTCGGTGAACGCAAGGAAGAAGAAGAAGAAGAATAGACAAAGACCCTAGACAAAGACACCAGATCTTCTAAATGACGAACCATCACATCCACCACATACGACACGATACATGATATGACGGCATGTTTTTTTTACAGCACGAATTTATTTGTCTAAGATCTTGACTAACTTTACCATCATCATCATCATCAAATATCTTGCCTGTTGGCAGAAGCGTTCATGCATCTCCACAGATCTTGGTTTTTTGTGTTCTGGATTAATTCCACTGATGATATTCCTCCCTGCCACTGTCTTAAGCCATCCATCATCGTTTCTCTTGGTCTGCCTCTGCCTCTTCTACCAGTGATCTTTCCGGTCCTCACGATATTTGCCAGTGCTCCTTTTCTCATCACATGACCAAAGAACTTTGTCTCCTTTTCTTTAAAATTGTATTTTTTTAATTTTTTAATATTAAATAAAACAAACAAAAACACGGTCATTGTTGAAACAAAATACTCATAAAATTCGCTTTACATGTTCATCCTACATAACATTTATTTGCTTTTTGTCTCCGTACAACAAGTGGTAATATTACAATAAGGCTCATTACCTTCTTGTGTTTCCGTTTATATACAAATTATATTATCTATAACAAGTCACAAATTCCTATACTGTCCATACATTATTTGTGTTGCTATAGGCTTGAAAATATATCCGCTCATCCTAATTTCCACAGTAAAAATGTGGCATCGCCCGTTAGCCAGAAGAAATTCCTGTGTAGTTTCTCAAGCGGAAGATATTTCCCTCAGACGCAAACAAATGTCTTTCTCTGATGTATGTTCTTGTTAGCTGAAAAATTAGTTTCCACTTTCCTTGCTTTGGATTCCACTTCTTTCATCATCATCATCATCATCATCATTGTCATCATCATATTAATCACAATCCTCACCTTCCACTTTTGCTGTTAATGAAGGCATGGTTTAGGAAGGAACTGTTGAATAATTAACCTTGGGTAAATAGGGTGACCATAATATATTGATTGGAAAAGGGAACATCCCGTCACTATTTTGAGCTAAAAACAGGACACCCCAAGCAAGTCGCCCTTTTATTTTTTTCTTCGGTCGCTTGGGTGAAAGGATTAATTACTCATTAGACAATGATATTAAAACCCAAACCATTCTCGGCAATAAACAAATGAAACAATATGCTCTGTATCTGCATTTTAAAATAATGCTACAATAAAAATGTCCATAAACACATTTCGTGCATTAATAGTATATCAAACTATGAAATCTAATAAGGTCTACAGATATAAATATCAGTGATATGTTCTTTTCTAAAGCTAACTTCTAGAATTTTCTAAAACTGCACCGAGTACCGACTGGGTTACCGCGGAGACACCTAAAAAGCAAGACATAAATAATTCGCGGCAAGATGGAAATTGTCAGTAACTATTATCATTTCCTAAATGAATGAATGAATGAATGAATGAATGAATGAATGAATGAATGAATGAATGAATGAATGAATGAATGAATGAATGAATGAATGAATGAATGAATGAATGAACGAATTTCAATACGTGGTCTGCCCTTTTCCTCAGTAGCAAACGAAGAGTTTGTGTACTGATTGTACCAGCTGCGAGCTATTGAAAGTAAAAGTGTCTTTTCATCTGAGCGTTACTAACTTAGAACCATACAATGTACACACACATTGTTTAGAAGCTAGCCACATTGATGAATGCAAAGTAATGAAGTAGTTACATACACATACACACACACACACACACACACACACACACACACAAAGGGGGGGGGGGGGGGGGTGTTCTCAAGCGATAAAATAGCTTGTATGCAACAGCAACAAATGCATTGTACATATTTTTAAAATGTTTTGCACTGAATCTTAACACTTCTTTTCTTAATGATGGTTTTTCTATGTCTGCCTAAAATGTCTGTGCTGCAGAGATGGCAAGTATTGATCAGTCAGCCTTGTTCTCTGAGAAACCTTTGCTGATTTCAAAAAGGAATATAACTGTTCACAATACCTATTTGGTAGAACCGAACATACTTGTGGCAAACTTTCTAAATTTTTTAACTTTTTAGAAAGGAATGAAAAGAAACCAGGTATCCACACTTCACAATATTTTTCTCTGAGTGTAGAATCCAACTACATTTCTAAAAATGTCACCTGCAGGTTGACTTCTGTCTTGGCAACATCATAGGTGAATTATCCTGATAAATACTGTAAACTGGAGTTCAAAATCTGAGAAATCGCTTCTGAATTCTTTTGACAGACATTCTCGGTGACTGTCATACTTAGCAAAGTTAAGTACAAATTTAGTTCTGACAGTGTTTTCTAGTTCTTTGCACTTGGAAAAATGTAGTAAATTTTTGTTTGACAACTATGACTTCCAAATGTTTAGTTTTGTAATGAATCACTTGATGTCATTATACAATTGAGTAATTATTTGTTTTAAACCCTGAAATTTTAAATTAAGATCAGTTAATCGTGCAATAATGCCCATAGCAAATGTTAGATCGTAGGCCAACTTTCCTCTGTTATTTCCTCTGTGTTTTGACTTTTCCTCTCCACAAACATTATTATTTCTTGTGTCAACAAATAAAATCTTGTCAGCACTTAGTGACATGACAACCAGCGGACTTTTGCGTTGAACTGAACAACGGTAAACTGATTATCCATATCTTCCAACAACTTACTTACTTACTTACTTAGTCGCTCCTCTTCTACCTTGGGGTGTAGAGGTTTGCCAGAGAGATCGCCAGACGTCTCTATCAGCAGTTTTCTTTCTGGCTTTGTTCCATTCCAGTCCTCTGTCAGTTAGGGACTGTCGGATGTTGTCTTCCCAGCGCACCCTGGGTCGTCCTGGAGGTCTGGTTTCCTGGTTCTTAACCCTCCCATGCCTGCCATGGTGGCCGATTTTCTCCCATTCTACATACATGTCCAAACCATCGTAACTGTGACTGATCCACTCAGGTTTGTAAGGACTGGGTATCAAGATCTTGACGTATTGTCTGATTGCGGACTTTGTCCCTTCTTGTCACTTGGACCACCTTTCTCAGATATCTAATTTCCGAGGCCTGCAGCTGGCTTCTGTGAGCTGTTGTCATTGCCCATGACTCACGCCCATAGGTCAGGACTGGTACATAGGTAGAGCGGCAAACAGCCATTTTCGTCCTCTTGCTAATTTCTCTTTTGCTAAGAAACCCTCGGTTTATGGCCTGGAAGAGTCTCCCAGCAGCTGCTTTTCGTGTAGCCAGCTCAGTCTTAATGCCTCCATTTCGGTCTAATACAACTCAAAGGTATTTGAACTGGTTAACCTGCTCCAATGCATACTGTCCCATCATGATCTGGTGTTTCTTCTCCTCTCTTGAGATCACCATGGTTTTAGTTTTGAAGATACTGATGGTCATCCCTCTCTTTTCAAGCTCTTCCTTCCAGACAAGTAAATTGGACTGAAGGTGTGCCTCTGATTTAGCTATCAGGGCCACATCGTCTGCAAATGCCAGCTCTGATATACAGATTGGTCTCATCTTCCAGTACCCTACTGAGTACTTCTTTGTCTTCTCCTTACAGGTCTTGATGACATAATCCATCATAAGAATGAAGAGGTAAGGTGAGAGAATATCACCTTGTCTAACACCGCTGGTGGTCTTAAATTCTTCTGACTTTTGGTCTGCTGTTCTTACATAATTTCTGCAGCTTTTGTAGAAGCTCTGTATTGCACTGATCAGGGCTGCTGGAATGTTTTTCCCCGCCAAGCAGCCCCAGAGCTTGTTCCAGGGTACTTTGTCAAATGCCTTTTCCAGATCCAAAAAACATAGGTGCATTTCACTCTTATATTCAAGGGTTTTTTCACTCATCTGTCTCAGTGTGAAGATAAGGTCTTGAGTACTTCGGTTTGCTCTGAAGCCACATTGGGCCTCTTCCAACTGCGGCTCTACCAGACTTCTAAGTCTCTGCTCGGGAATTCTAGAGTAACTTTTACCAGGAACGCTGAGGAGGGATATGCCTCTGTGGTTTTCACATTGTCTGTTATCACCTTTTTTTAAATATAGGTATAATGATGGCAATCTCCCAATCTTTTGGTATAGTTTTACTACACCAGGCTGCCTGCAGAACCTTCAGTAGAAGGCGCTCACCTGCGACACCCATATATTTGACCATCTCTGGTGTTATACCATCATAACCTGCTGCTTTTCCCAGCTTAATCTTCTCAATAGCTGCCTTCAACTCTACCATCCTGATGTTATCATCCTCATCAATGATTTCCTTCTCAGCAGTGAGGTCCATTATTTCTGGGTCATGACTTCCCTCAACGCCAAGGAGCTCTGAGAAGTATTCTTTCCATCTGTCCATGATATTATCTGTAGAAGTAAGCAGAGCCCCTTCCTTGTCTTTTATGAATTTCAGTTGGCACTCTTTCTCCTTCCTCATGTTCTTGAGGGTCTTTTAGAACAGTTTTTGATTTTCTCTTGCACTCTTTTCCAACTTTTCTCCAAACTCTTCCCATGATTTCTGTTTTGCTTTAAGCACAATATTTTTGGTCTCTCTTCCGAGTGCCACATATTGTTTATATTTCTCTATTTCCTGGCTGTCAGGTATTGCTTCCATGCCCTTTTCTTTTCTCCTATTTTCAGTTTGACTTCTTCTGTCCACCAAGGTGTCCTATGTCCCCGGCTTCCACTTGGGACGTCACCACATGCTTCTACTGCAGCTGCTGTGAGGATATTCTTGAATCTGCACCAGAGGGTTTCAGTGTCCTCTGATGGTTCTTCTTCAGTTCCTATTGCTTTCACTATAAGCTCCTGGTATCTAGCCCTAATATCTGGCTCTCTTAGCCTGTATGCCTTAATCCTCATCCCTTCTTGGCTGCTTGGTTTCTTGCATGGTTGTCGGTGTTGCCTTGTTGGAGCAGTTCTTTCAGTTGTTCTCTTTATTGTGACCAGATAGTGGTCACTTCCAATCTCTGGACCTCTCATGACTCTGGCATCTCTAACAAACTTGAATGAACTTTTCCTAACTATGGCATAGTCAATAATGAATTTTTCATTCTTTGAAGGTTCACATCTTGTGTATGCATGTATACGCTTGTGGGGGAATTTTGTGTTTGTAATGACAAGGTTCTGTTCCCTGCAGAATCTGAGAAGTCGCTTGCCATTATCATTCAAAACATCTTCACCATATCTCCCGATCACTCCACCCCATCTAGAGTGATCATTTCCTACTCTGGCATTTAGATCTCCTAGGAGGATAATTTCATCGTGACAGTCATCTATGGTCCTTTGGGGCAGTTCAAAGAATTCTTCTTTAACATCAACTCGTTCATCTTCATTTAGCCCGTACACAATAACAATATTGATAATTTTATCTTCTTCTTTCAGATCTAACACCATAATTCGCTCCGAGATGAATTTCCATCCCTTGATGTTACTAACTTGATTCCTGGCCACAATACAACCAACACCTCCCTTGGCTCTCCCCGTCATAGGGACACCACTGTAGAGCAGCATACTTCCATCATGATCTGTGATTCCTTGCCCCTTTTTCTTGGTTTCAGTCAGAGCTAAGACTCCTAATTTCGCTTTCCTCATCTCCCCTACTAACTCCTTTTCCTTCCCGTTAATGCCACTTATGTTCCATGTTCCATAACTCGTAGTCCGTAAGCCATGCCAGTTCGTCGCCGTTAAGATCCGTCCGGTTTTCTCTCTGTAGTTACATGTAATCGTGGTTTAAGGCAAACATGTGATTGACCTGTTGTGCCTTTGCATGGTGGAGGAGCTGCCTCCTGGCTGATTCATGGGTACCTACTACTTCCGGAGACGCATGAAGCACTCAGGTTCAGCCAGACCCTCCTCCTTTTACAGCCGGGTTTGGGACCGGTCTTAGCGGAGTTCTTCCAACAACTGGCTGAACTAAATGTGGTTGGGAGCACAGTCTCTGATAAAGTTTACTGTCTTTGTGTCCAAACTAAGCACATTATCCTACTTTAAAATCTCTGAACACAAATGTTGCTGATGAAAATGTGCCGTGATGAAAGTTGATAATAGCTTTCTATTTTTGTTTTTAACATGCAGCAACACTATTATGTCTGCCTATCATATTTACAGCACCGTTGGTAGACAAGCATACAAGTTTACTCAAATTCACACTATATTCATGCAAAATCTGCAATATTTTGTCAAAGATATCATGGCTTTTTGTAGTGTCGTTTATGATTTGATTTTATTTGATTCAAGAGCCGACATCACAGCAATAACCACTTCTGCCCTATCATGTATCAGTATTCCACCAAGTTGTGCAGAGCCAGCCAGTCTGTCCGCCTGTTCATTTCCCAACACACCGGCGTGCCCGGTGAAAACATCCAGACAATACTATTCACTCGTGTCCTCCGCAGCGAAGCATGCCACTCTGCACGAAGCATACGTGTTCTGATCTTCCTCAGCATGCTTTCTGAATCAGTTACAATCACGATGTTTGTGAGTGTGCTGTGTTCTCTAGCCAGCGAAAAGCTGCAGTGACCGCCTACACCTCTTTTCTTAAGCTGGATGTTGTCGTTTATGAGAATCAGTTCAACCAACTATTCATGAATTTTTAATTCAATGTCGCAAGCCCTGGTTTGATAACAGCAACTGAAAAATACTCAAATGTTGATGATGCAACCTTGAACTGTTGTTTCAAATCACTTGACATTTCCCCAGTCCATTCAGCAGCAATTTAGCTGATGGATAAACTATCTTTGAATAAGTGTGCTTTCTTTGCGTACATGATTTGAGCCTTTTTACCAGGCATTGCTTTGATAAATCTCCTTCACTATAAGATTTCCTACTAATGGCGATCATTCGACTAAGTGCATAGATTACAGAACCGGAAGCGACATTCCCTTTCCCAATTTTCGTAAAACAGATCTGTTGCTGTTTCAAGGTAGTCTGCAGTTCATTGAGTCTTGAGACACGCAACAGACTCTCATATATATACACACACATACATACCCACACATTCATACATACGCATACATAAGCACACTGATGCATACATACACGGTTATAATAAATACACAATCTCATGCATTCAAACATGCACATGCGAACACATGCACACAAACCCTTACATGCACATACATGCACAGACACAAACACATACGTAAACATACATACACAATCATATATATGTATACATACACATACATAAACACTCATACATATACATACATGCACACACTCGTGCATACACATACATACATGTGTGTGTGTGTGAGAGAGAGAGAGAGAGAGAGAGAGAGAGAGAGAGAGAGAGAGAGATAGTTTTGTGGTTAATTGTCCTTAGATTAAATTTTTTATAAATATCTCTTCGCTCTATCTACATGAGTCTTATTCAATCACTCTAGCTGCCAGCTGGCCCTGAAACTCTGATCTAACAAAATGTGCTTCCATTGGCATGATGATCTGTCGTTTTCTGGGCACGATCTTCTAAAGTGAGGAGAAAACTCTTCTTTAATTATTTTTTTCCCCCTTGGCAGGCCTTCTTTTAAATTCGCTAATTCCATAATTAATTTTGCGTGTTAAATGCCTTTTACATGTTTCTACTTCTTGAAGAGCTCTGTAATCTCTTCTATCGCTATGACATGAGGTTATTCGATCTAAACTCTTTCAGTTGCAGACCCGTGTGACCTCCATATTTTTAATTTTATTCGGTCGCTTCCTTCTGTGTGTGTTTTTGGTCTGCCTTTATTTTTATGCTCTCGTGGGTCCCAGTGCACATACATCCTTATTATATTATTCTCAGTAACAAACAGTATTTGTTACTTTAACATGGTCTGTCGTAAAGTTTATGCATAATGTCTTCTTATGTTTCCTAAAGCAGTAATCATTTTACTTTCACACCTACGGACTCCCTTGAGAAGGTTACGGGACCCTGAAAAGGAGGCAACTGACACACTAACCGCACGCACCACCTCGCACCGCCTCCCCCAACAAGCATGTCGAAATATACATTTCCTTAGAGGTTTGGTGAAATCTGTTATATTGGGCCGCACGACGCAGGTCCAATAGCTTAGCTATAAATATAGTCTGCGATCCGATCTTTCAAAGGAGAAGGCATAAGATAAAAAGAAACTGCTTACGAGAAAATGCGAGAAATATTTCTCGAACCAGCTGCCGGCCAGCCAGAAAGAAAAAATGTAGATGGCATATTAATTTTTGAAATTCAATGGTATAAAAAAAAGTGCTAAGCTAATGCGAAATCTGGTGCTGCATAGTGCTCAGAAAATCTAACAGATAGAACAGGGTCCATGTTTAATTTAACCCCTTGATTGCGTAGATATTTCTAGCGCACCACTATAAATTTCCACAAACCAGTTGAAACACATGACCTTCGAGCAGTGCTTTGTTTGTCATGGAATCGTTGACGTCTTTGACTTGCAGGGTACAGGGTAGGTTTCAGCGGTGTTTTTCTCAAAGTAGATCTGCTTGATACTGTCTTTTAATTCTTTTTCCCCGAGGGACAAAGCTGTCACGTTTGAGACACCCCAATATCACATCATCTAGTCTTGTTTTCATTGGGTCTGACTGACTTTCAACCCCCACCAGGACATCACACAAGCGACAAATACCCGATGACACAATGTGCCACCATGTGGGTGAGGATCACCGTGGAGAGGTCCCAGAAACCGCGTACAGCCTCTAGGCCATACTTATGGCCAGGTTTTTTTGCGGCCCCTGGCAAAAGCCAGAGTAGGGCTTCAAATAACGAAAAATGTCATCCTAAGAAGGACGAGAAGTATCAGTAATTTCATTGTGTGTTACTGCATACTATTTAAATGTCTCCATCTGGATCATAATTTTAGTGTCTCTTTATATGAAAGTGTCTTCATTGTAGTTATTTTCTGCATCTCCAGAGTTGGTGTTGTTTTCGAGGATCTGTGATGAGTCTAATGGCTTGATATTCTGTCTAATGATAGAAGATGGGAATAAGCAGCTGACGACCATGCTGTTGCACCGAACTCCAATTAGGGTCTTATCGCCCCATAATAAACTTTCTTTAGGTTTTTTAACATTCGCTTCCAAACTTGTGCCTGCCAGTTTTCTAAGTAACCCTAGTCGTCTCCTGGTCTTCCCTTCTACATTTTCTGTTTGCTCTAGGTGAGCCTTTTCTCAAATGTCAGTCCAAGATAAGTGGAGAAGCTTTCTCCCTTTAGCAAAGATATTCCTAGGCTAATACTAGCAGCTTTGTCCCTTAGGGACAGAGAGAAAAGCGTTGTGGATGTTTTGGCGGTGTTGATGGCAACATGCCACTTTTCTGCCCACGTCATTAGGAGATATGTTGCTCGCTGCATTTTTTGTTGTTGCCTCTCCCTCTTTCCTGCTGTTTGCAACTTTGATGGGTCGAGTGGTTGTCAAATTCCGTCTGTTTTATATTTATATACTGATTATATTTTCCCTGCCTGGGCTCTGGGGCCCTATTATAGGGAAAACAAGAATAGACCAACTGCCTACCCTAAAGCATGTCGTAAGAGTCGACTAACTAGGAGCTTCATTCGAAGTCTGAGTGCATCTGCCTGAGTGGCAATTAACCAGCAGTCTGCATACAAATGAGTCAGATCTTTAAAACTGATGCACACGCAACACTCAGGTTTTGAAACAGGACTGCAGTCCAATAGTGTACAAACAACCAGAACTTTCCGCCAGAGTTTACAGCTGGTGAACGCGAAGAAGAAGAAGAAGAAGAAGAAGAAGAAGAAGAAGAAGAAGAAGAAGAAGAAGAAGAAGAAGAAGAAGAAGAAGAAGAAGAAGAAGAAGAAGAAGAAGAAGAAGAAGAAGAAGAAGAAGAAGAAGAAGAAAAAGAAGAAAATTATAGTGTTTACGTGTGTGTGTACGTATTTATGTGTGTGTGTGTGTGTGTAGTGCTAATTGGCCTCAGTAGTATCGTGGGAATAATTTGCTATTGATTGTCTACCCAGCCATTTTTGAAAACGTTGCTTGCTAATGTGCACCTTCGCCCACACATTCCATATGGCAGCAGTGTTTCCTCCTTCCGCGCTGTGTGCACTTTAAAAATACTAGTTTCCGTACACTCAGTCTGACATTTCCTGTTTCTTTTCTCGGAAAACGCCTTGATTCTTCGATGTGATGCAAATTAGTTGATGGCCTTGTGGGTTTCGGGGCCCTAGTGGGGGAAAGGGACAGGGTTGGATGGCTGGTTGGGTGGGTGGGCACCCACTGCCTCCCAAAAAGAATGTCCTTTAAAATTGGAGTACATTTCCCTAAGATGTAAGGAACCAACAGCCTGCAAAGAAATAAGCCTGATCTATAAAACGAACGAGCAGGTAAATTTTAGCTATGAAACAAGATTAAAATCTAGAAGTGGTCGAACAACCACAACTTTTTGTGAACTACAAAAGACAATGAAGTTTATTCTAGAGGCAACATAAAAAATAAAGTATAGGTCCCTTTTCCACGCCTTTAGGCGTATTGGGAAAATACAGCTAGACCTATATTTTTATAGACCAATCGGCACTTGGTGGGAGATGTGGTTAGCATCACGCCGGCCGCCTTTACTTCCCAGTACTGCACTCTGTACCCACTCAAGACTAGGTCGACGTTGGAGTCAAGGTAATTTCAGAGACAACATCGCAGCTATAGATATTTTATTTCAAGCGAACGAAAGAAAAAGAAGCAAACGTCACAGCTAATGAGCCTCAACCAGGTCTAAGTAGGAAAAGGGACACAAAAGCAAAAAAAAAAAAAAAAACAGACAGAAAGAAAAAACACAACAGTTTCAGATTTTTATGGTTTTATTGGAAGGGGCCTCTCCTTACAAACATAACATCTCCTCCTCCGTTCGTAGTACCGTCCTTCCTAGACTCCCATGAATGCAAAGTAAGGTAAATTTCCGCGATCGAAACCCGCTGTGTGGATTTTTATCATGGTATGGGGCATCACAGGTCGACCCAGCCCAAAATGGGTATCTGGATGTATGTCCTGGGAAAGTAAAGACTGCCGGTTTAATGCTGACCACATTACCCAACTAGTGCCGATTGGTCTGTAAAAATATGGGTGCCCTTCCCATATGTCTGATGCGCCTAAAGGCTTGAAAAAGGATCTTTACTTTATTTATATACGAAGCCAACAGAAGAGCCCGTTCCAGAGATATCTTCCTCCCCTGATGCCGCAAGGCATTCCAGGAGTAGAGAAAAGAAGAAAATGATAAATTATATGTTACCACCCATCGCTTAAAATACTCCCTCAGAGGCCATTACCTTGTAGTGGTGGGGGAGCTTGAAAGCCTCAATGATCTAATGAGCTATGCCCGCGCGAACGTATGTTCCTGGCAGGGTCACCCAAGCCGGACAGGTCATTGGTGAGGGGCCAGACTAAAGATGGCCTCCCGGTCCTCCAGGCTTGGGGGTTGGGCGCAGTGTTGACAGCTCTGCCCTGTAAAAAATCTACGACGTTACTGAAACTTCAAGAGGAAATAAGTGCTCTAAACGTCCGGTGGTCTTGGGACAAAGTCCCTCTGTCAGCATGAACAACATGGGTGAAAGCCGAAAGGAAGCCCATGATGGGAAAACAAGTCTGCTGGATGTCAAAACCAAATTAAGAAATGGCTTCTGGAATGTAAGAACCATGTTCGAAACGGCCAAAACCGCCCAAGTAATTAAAGAGAAAACAGGGGCGCCCAAAAACAACATGGAGACGAACGATGGAAAGTGACCTGAGTGCGGCATCTTTGACATGGAAAACTGCACTGAAGATTGCACAGGACAGGAAAGCATGGTAAGTCCTCTCTGAAGCCTCATGTGCCACTAGGCATAACGAGATGATGATCGCTTATAATATACATAAAACAATAGGATTTGTTTTCTGGGAACGGATTCATGATTATCTCAAAATTTTTTCTGGGTATACTTTCAAAAAAGTGGAACGGTTCAAGTGCGTTTACTGGGGTACCATTGTGTATATAATATGCATGTGGTATGTGTGTGTGCGCGTGCGTGTGTGTGTGTGTGCGTGTCTATGTGTACAAACATGCACAAAATAAATGCACAAAACAAAACAATTTGGTCACCGTAAAAAGCTCACTGCAGTTGAAATCACGCGAGCAAGTCAGAGGCGCCGTTGTTAATAATGTTCTGAAAGGACAAGTTTATTGCATCTAACACAGTAAGCACAATATTTTACAAATTAATGCACAAAACAAAACAATTTGGGTACCGTAAAAAGCTCACTGCAGTTGACATCACGCGAGCAAGTCAGAGGCTTTGGTCAAATTGTTACGAACGCGAACTTATCAGTGATTAGGTTAAGACCGTTGTTATGGAAATAATTTGCTTATTTGAAATGGAAAAAGAGACGCAAGGATATGACGAGGAGTAGAAACAAAAGGGGGATAAGTCGAAGTTGAAGAAGGAGGGAGAGGAGGGTTGGGTAAGAACAGTAAGAAATGATGATTATGATGACGTCGACGGCGATGACAATGATGATAACACTAGCAAAATTAACTATTAAAATACAGCGTACTTTGACAATAAGAAGACGACAATCTGCATTAAAATGCATAGCGAAGCAGTACTGGGCAGGTCAAACCAGTACGGCCTTCTTATCGATGTCTGCTAAATGAGATGGAAACACGTCTCCCTGAAACGGTACGATAAAGTGCATACTCCATCTAACACAGTCGCGCCAGCTGGGTCGGGAGTGCTGGGTGCCGCATACTGATTTGGAGATTTCAATAAAAGGCAAAATAAGCAGGCGACTAAAACAGGGTGAAGAATAAATCCAGAAAACAAAAGCTGATTACACCTCTCTCTCTCTCTCTCTCTCTCTCTCTCTCTCTCTCTCTCTCTCTCTCTCTCTCTCTCTCTCTCTCTCTCTCTTTCTCTCTCTCTCACACCTCACTCATCTATCTATCTATCTATCTATCTATCTATCTATCTATCTATCTATCTATCTATCTATCTATCTATCTATCTATCTATCTATCTATCTATCTATCTATCTATCTATCTATCTATCTATCTATCTATCTATCTATCTATCTATCTATCTATCTATCTATCTATCTATCTATCTATCTATCTATCTATCTATCTCTATCTATCTATCTATCTATCTATCTATCTATCTATCTATCTATCTATCTATCTATCTATCTATCTATCTATCTATCTATCTATCTATCTATCTATCTATCTATCTATCTATCTATCTATCTATCTATCTATCTATCTATCTATCTATCTATCTATCTATCTATCTATCTATCTATCTATCTATCTATCTATCTATCTATCTATCTATCTATCTATCTATCTATCTATCTATCTATCTATCTATCTATCTATCTATCTATCTATCTATCTATCTATCTATCTATCTATCTATCTATCTATCTATCTATCTATCTATCTATATATCTATCTATCTATCTATCTATCTATCTATATCTATCTATCTATCTATCTATCTATCTATCTATCTATCTATCTATCTATCTATCTATCTATCTATCTATCTATCTATCTATCTATCTAATATATCTATCTATCTATCTATCTATCTATCTATCTATCTATCTATCTATCTATCTATCTATCTATCTATCTATCTATCTATCTATCTATCCTATCTGTCTGTCTGTCTGTCAGAAACCTTTTGCCTAATCATGTGAAATATTAGGGTAGGTAGTTTCACTCTTCGACGATTGCATTCCTTAAATTAGTTAATAATAACGAAACTGAGAAATCGAAATGCAGCACATCGTCTATCAGAAACAACGCCCCGCCACTTAGATTGTCTTAACCTCTGAAGCAAGTGTCGCATTCGCCGAAAATTGTAAATTTATTTCACCGGATTTAAGAAATGAAATGATATCTACAAGCACATTTATTTTTTAACAAAGAAGACACAAACTATGTTTATATGGTGGTTTGGTCGGTTTTCTAGATAACAACATATAAGGTGATTTGGTCAGTTCGTTTCTATGTTCTTGTTTTTATCTTTATAATTCCGTGCAATTTTAATCTTCATATCAATTTTTAGAATGACTAGTAAAAGTAACTATAGACAACATTTTTATTTGTTACCGTAACCAATGCTGACTTATTTTTGTTCTCGCTGTTACAGTAACCAACGTTAACGTGTTTTTTTTTTTAATTTATGACTGTAACTAACGTTAACTTTTTTTTTAATTTGTGACTGTAACCAACGTTAACTTATTGTGTGTTTTATTTGTGACTGTAACTTAATTTTTGTTTTATTTGTGACTGTAACTAATGTTAACTTTCGAATACTTTTCTACTAAGTAACGTAAGCTTATTTTTTATTTTCTTTGTTGCAGTAACAAAGGTATATTATTTTCTACCAACTAAAGAATGTAAAACAGTTAGCTTACTTTTCTATGTTTCAGTAGCCACTATTAATTTACTTTGTTGTTGTTGTTATTTTATTGTTGTTACAGTAAGCAAAGTTACATTTTCTTTTGATATTATCAGGAAATTACCTAACGCATGCCCCCCCCCCCCCCCCCCCCCCAGATTTGAAAAGAAAAGACACAAATACAGTAAAATCTCGTAAAAAGGAATTCCAAAAGAGAGACAAATCGCCTTCTTGTTTAAAGATCTTGCAGCATGCGACTAATAACAATAACATACTCTTACTGCGACAATAATTGGGTCTATGTTAACCAGTGTTCTTCTTAATTAGGCGAGTTCGTCTTAAAGAGTTTTAACTGCAGCATATGTATTGTATTGCCTTACATTTTTCGTTATATCTTGTCAAGGGCAGACATCAGCAGCAGTAAATACAGTGAAGCACGTAACTGATACAGCAAAATCTGACATTCAATAAAGTGTGGAATCTGTTGCTTGTGTCTTCTTTGGTCAGATTTACTAAGGGGAAACCAGAACCTCTCATAGTATTGGGGGGGGGGGGGGTTATGGTTGGGCTTAGTAGTAGACGCTATTTATTTAACACTAGCTCCAACCTTACCCCGCCCCCACCCCCGCCCCCATAATATCGAGCTGTCCAGGAAACCCTCGAGGGATACCTAGGAATTCCCTAAGAAATCTCGAAGAAGACAAGATGTGGTCGTATAAAATTGAAGTACCTCTATTATTCTTACGGTAACCAACGTAACATTTTCATTCTTTTCTACTGATTACAGCAAATGACATTTATTTAATTGTCTTTTCTTAGCTCCGGTAACCAATATTAAATTGTCCCTCATTTCTACTGCCTAGAGTAAATAAATATATGTAATAATAATGAGTGTTAATTTTCTTTTAAAGTATTTGTTACAATAATCAACGCACTTCCTTTCTACTGACGACAGTAAATAAATAAACTTACTTTTCTGCCCAGTTGATCCCACACACAAAAATTTATGTTTATCTCTGAATTCAACACAGAAACAGCTTCATACTTGACAACATTACTTTCGTTACCACAATGAGTCTTCCGTCTTATTCTGGCTGATTTCCTTTTAACAGTCCTCGAATATATTAATATTTGCTCCTTTCTTAACCGAGTTTTATGATGAATAGTCTGTCCTAAAGTACACACATTTTGGTTTAATTTGTCAGCCAGTAGTGGGGAATTCTCTATAATATAACCCGACTGGCACTTCCGATTCTCTTCATGTGCACTTTTTTATAGTCAAAAATACTTCCTCCCAGACACATTTAGCTTGCCTAACGAGTTAGTTAATATAATCATAGCCCCATCTCATTTTGTGTCGTTGTGTTACCAATTGCTGTTGACTGAAAGACTCTACGCTTCTTTCCAGTTTGTGACCATTTGCAAATAAATGTCGTTCTTTCGTTCGTTCTGTCGGTCAGATGATATGAACTTGATGTTTGCATGGTTAATTTACAGCTTTAAAAAGGCCGAGAAGCGATCACTTGACATATTTTCTTACTAATAACATTTCATGCGAAGTCGAAGTGGCTGTGCCTGAGAGGTGAGGAGCTATCAGTCTGCATGTTTGTAAGCCAGATACGTAAAACGAGTTAGCACATGAAAATGAAGTTCTAGACTAATGTCAAAAAGTCGGCGAACAGTCAGAACTTTCCAGCTAAATTTACGGCCAGTGAACTCAAAGCAGAAGACTAATTAACACAGCTGTCACTCTGCTTGTCTAGGAAACTAGAATTACAAAAGTTTAACAGTACGGAATAGAAACATTTGAAAACTGAATTACCGTTGATGCACTGAGCTCCTTGGCTAGAGATATAAGGGGGAATAAATCTGCCCTGAGCAGGCGAGCAATGTACACCCGTGCTATGAGAAACTCCACGCTCGTGGCGCTGAAATAAAATAACTCTCATTTTCGATATTATTTTGCACGGTATGGTACTATCTTTGAGCTGGCAAGGAATATTGTGTAATCAGCAGAACTAGCGTTTAACCGGCATTGTTTTATTGATATTAACTAGCTCTCAATCAATGAATTCCTTAATGCGAAACCAGCAAAAAAAAAAACATGACCAAAATGAAGAGGAATTCAGACAAACTCTGTGGAACCCTCGGAGACTTGCCGCTCACGGGGACAATGCAACTGATAACCTGAGAATACGTTTTTTCCCGTGAAATAAAACATAATCTGGAGCAAGGAGCATGTTTCGTTTGGGCTTTGTTAAGGTGATACTTCTCTGCAAAGACATTGACATTTGTCCGTGGCATTGTTTCGAGGAAAGTAAACAAAGATAGGGCGCAGTATTCTTACCAAACTTGACTCGTAAAAGTGCCAATGTATACCGAGGTACCACTGTATTCTGTAACACACGCATCTGACTCGTGGACTATCTCACAATGAAAAGAATCAGACAAAATGGAGATTATAAACTTAAATGTTACAGAACGAATTCTTACAATACAAATAATCACGGGGTGAAATAGGGGCAATCTAGGCAACAACAACAAAAACTCGGGTGTAATTGCTCACCACAAAGGAAAATAAGATAGCATAAAATAAGATAGCAAAGGAACCGTCCTTGATAAAGCAGGCCATCAGGCGGCTATAAAAGGACTAAGCTTGGAATTTTTGTTTGATTTTATACGATACGATACGATACGATTCGAAATAGGGACAATGACGGAAATTGGTTCATATAACAGCAACAAGTCTCTGAAACGGACGGACTTTGGAACAAAATCAATGCCAGAGTTGTTTTAGTGATGGGCGTATGTTATATAAGACTTTGTTGCGAGGTGGGGGGGGGGGGAGGGAAGGATAAGGAGGATGTTGGCCAACAAGATATATAGACAGGACACTAGAGATGCACTATGAATTACAATGAAAATATACTGCATGGTATCAAGATTCTTATTGTCCATCTATGGTAGGAACGACGTTCTTCAAAAGAACCGTGTGGTGATGGCGATATTTAGTGACATAAACTATTCAAGGAGGATTATAACTATCAACACATACGAAATTTCAATTTTATGGTCAGTAAAACACAATTGATGCTGTAACATACATGAATAAAGAAAAAAAAAGGGGGAAAAAAGCAGCGCAATAATTATTTTGATCACCATCATAATCAACACGAGCAGCAACAACAACAACAAAAAAAGCAACAGCATAAGTAGAAACTGCAGAAGTAGCAGCAGATGAGGAAGATGGTGATAATGATTCGAGAAGAGAAGGGAACAAGATAATAGTAGAAGGACAAGCTACAAATATTTTACTGATAACATTTACATTGTTTATATTACGCAAATATGAAGTTATGTTTATTTCCGCTTTATTCGTTGACAAGGTTTACAATGTTTACAGATATGGTTATTATATGTGTATTTCCCCTTCATTTTGTTGACAAGGTTTACAATCTTTATATTACTCAGATATGGTAATTATATGTGTATTTCCTTTTCAGTTTCTTGAATAAAGGAATAAAGTCAGTCTTGCAGGTCATAAAAGAACAACAAATGAAATGGTTTGGACACCTAACAAGAATGCCCTGGTACTATCCGCCACAACGAGCTACACTAAAACGTTACAACGGGTATAGAGCGAGTGGAAGACCTCGGAAAATATGGAGTGATGGCATTAAGAACAGCCTTACAGAAATGAACATCAGACTTAATTGTGCTCTTGACAGAGCTCATCAACGAACATTACATCTCCCCCCAACACTTCGATGAGGTACAAGGTGGAAGAGAAGAGGAAGAAGAAGAAAATGCTTACAATGTTTATATTACTCAGATATGGTAATTATATGTGTTTTCCCCTTCATTTTGTTAATAAGGTTTACAATGTTTATACTACTCAGATATGGTAATTATATGTGTATTTCCCCTTCATTTGGTTGACAAGGTTTACAATGTTAATGTTACTCAGATATGGTAATTATATGTGCATTTCCTCTTCATTTTGTTGACAAGGTTTACAATATTAATATTACTCAGATGTGGTAATTATATTTGTATTTACTCTTTATTTTGTTGAGAAGATTTACAATGTAAAAATTATTCAGATATGGTAATTATATTTGTATTTCCCCTTTAGTTTGTTGACAAAGTTTTACAATGTTTATATTACTCAGATAGAGTAATTATGTTTGTATTTCCGCTTCAGTGTGTTGACAATGTTTACATTGTTTATGTTACTTAGATATGACAATTAAATGTGTATTTCCATTTTTTAAACAATTTTCACGGAATCCCTAGAAGCGGTGCATGTTCATAATTGACTTTGATATTCCTGATGAGTTTTCTAAAATCTGACCGAAATAATGATCTAGCGAACAGTTCATCTGTTGCAATATGCATATCAACAACAGCAGATTAGGTTTGGGGGAAAAACAGTCACTGAAGAAGATGTGATTATGTTCTGAGTTTTGTGACGTGCACGTTGGATGACAATCTCTGACAAATGTGAACCAACTAGATTAACAAGATTCGACAACAACATCAGAGTCGTGGTGTTTTGGGAGGTCACTGCACTTGCCTGTTAAGGCAGGGGTTTGGTTTCAATCGCCGCAAGAAGCATAATTACATTTTCTGACCAGAAGGGTCAGAGGACGACCCAATGTGGGTAAAAAGTATCTTTCTAATTTTTGTTAAGCCAGTGATGTCTGAAGCTCTTTACCGCCTGCATTGACATCTTCCAATGCAATATATGACTAAGGATCGTAAACCTTTTGATTTAACTCCACATGAACAACACAGTCACCACCATCTGAGCTGGTTAGAATGTTAACCCCTGACAGCAAATGTAAATTTCTTTGCGAAGACTGACCTGGGTCTCCCGCATGACAGCACAGAGCACTAATAACTCGGCCAGCGCACTAATAACTCGACCGGCAATTCCTCGATCTACTCTTTGCGTTTCAAATTATTGAAGGAATTTATTGTTTCAAAGTGCAAACTTGACATTGTGTGTGCTTGTGTTTGCCAGAAAAGACTAGACATTGGAAAAACTAACCAACGACCACAATATGACATTATCATCTTTAGTTTTCTCTTATAAAAATTAGTTTTCATCGGGTTGATTTTAATCCTGAACCTTGGCTGTCTACAGAACCGCCACCATCTGAATCAATAAGGGCGTCTCATAAGTTATAAGTTTGTATCTTCTTTTGTCAAAAAGACAAATAAACATAAATTCACAGCCACTGCGATGATATCTCCAGTTGTTCTTCTTTAGCAGTGGAGGACACGCACTGAAATGTATTATTAAAGCAATAACGGTCTAAAATGGAGGATCAAGCATGGCAGAATATTAAGCTTCGAAGCTATTTTTTGCTTCCGACAGCACTTTTCTAATGCAGTTTCTTCACATGGACGGTATTCTGCGGTTTTGCCGCTTGAATTTGGTGCTTGGTGCAGCCATGTTAGCTGTATTTTTTTTGGGGGGGTGGAATTTCTTTTTTATTTGTGCAGCGGTTGTGTTGTGTTATGTTGTGGTATTCAAAATGAGCGGTAGCCAGTCTACGTGTGAGCTGGTAAAATACCTTATGTAATAATTTTACGTGTGTAGCCAACTTATCGTGCCCGACTACTTCTATCAACGACAAACTGCATTTCTGGCGGCGACTGTTGGCTCTAGCTCTAGCAAGTACCATATACATTTACTGCGTGCGCATATTTCTGGAGTGTTCCCGGACTAATTGTTTGTTCACCAGTTCTTCAAATGCGACAGTAAGGTACATTTAGTTTGATTTGGACTGGAACAGGAACGGAGCAAGTATGGTGAAACCCGTTTGCAGCGAAGTTGAAACCACGACAAAGACTAAGACTTCAAAACAATGCTAGTCATACAGAGAATATTACATAAATTTAGATGGTTTTCATTTAAATTTAAAAAAAAATCTTTATTTGTCCCGTGTGTGGAAAACTTATGAAACACTCAGTTTTACTTAATCCTTAATTTTGTATAATCAAGAAACTTAGTTCACAATACGAGCAACATTCATGTGGCTGGTTCTGCACCACTCTGTGGTAAATTGATGCCTGACAAGCTAAATGTTGTCGATGCCCGTTGGGAGCGACTCAACAGTGCGCAGGCGCATTAAGATCAACACCGTATGCAGAGAGAAGTGAAACGGGCAGTGACCAGGGGATCTGGTTGACGCTCCAGGCTCAGAGAAAAACAAAAATGTACGTAGTCAGACCGCTACTTGTACAAAACTTTTCGCTGGCTGCTGAAGATGGGCACGAGGCGCTTATGGAATGTCCCAAGCGCTCTGTTGTCTGTTCTTGAAACCCTACTTTGCTCCACTCACTTGGTACTCTTCTTTAATTTCTTACGGTACCATTAGTATTGGAACTCTGCGCTGGCTGCTGAAGTCGAAAACGGAACATACATGGGAATGCTTCGAGTGCTGTGATGTCAATTCTTAACTCAACTCTTCTTTCATGGTATGTGGACTCCACAGAAACCTTGCATATTAACAATAAATATTTAATGTTTACGTACTTAATGAGTTTCTGAAACTGGAAAACTGATGCTGCAAACAACTTACCAGGATCAAGATTTTCATCAATAATAAGAGATCAGTTCTTTTGAAGTACCCAGGGAAAAGGTTGGTTCACTGAATAAGTCGACATAAACACTGAGAATAAGACATCTTGTGCAAATTTCTTTTTATCTTCCTCTCCTTCTCCTTCTTCTTTTGCCCCATAAAAGGGTGGTTGGCGGTCTAATTTAGAGTTCTAATTTACGAGTTCTAATTTAGAGTTCCAATTTACGAGTTCTAATTTACGAGTCCTAATTTAGAGTTCTAATTTAGAAATTTAATTTATGGCTAGGTGTCTTTTGGTCCAATATCTGATTTCATCAAACACTTAAACAGTAGCTTTCAAGATACAATTACTAAGGGGCAGTGGGTCTATTCTATTCGCCCCATCCACCGCAACCCAAATGGGGTCCCGGAACCCACACGAAAAGAAGCTCCAACAATGTACTCCGGTGTTCCCTTATTTCTGATGTGACCAAAGAAATGCTCCTGATGACGGTATTCAGTTCTCTTGGTTGATAAATTAATTTCAAAACATCTTAATTACTCTTTTTTGTCTGTCAGACAGGACCAAAAACACCTGAGCGCATTCTACAGACCTGCACACTCTACAGCTTTAAAAAGAAACCTGGCTGCAAGAGCAAAGTGTGCAGCTGAAGTTATGGGGAACCATGAAAGACCTGCAGCTGACATGCAAGTTCATAGAGGCAACCAACCTGATGGTCTGATCTGAGCATACGAAACCGAAGTCAGAGAAGAAGATGAAAACCATCTGTCTTTGGCCTTCTCAAAATTCGTTAACAAAATCACATCTCTGCCGCTTCGAGGTAATGTTTTGCTACTTCTCTGAACTAAACGTTTCTAATTTTATAATAATTTACTGGAAATCATATCTTCGAGAAAATTACTGGTCGTCTCACGTGATCTATTCATGAACTAATGAAAGTGAATACCGAAAATATCTCAACCCTACAGCAGTTAGTGTCAGATGGTCAGTTCTGCATGTATCTATATTAAATTTATTGTTAATAAATAAATGTTCACGACACATCACCTTGAACTCAAAGAGGGCACTGCTCATTAATCAAGGCCGAAACAAGATAACCCGTGCATAATGTAATGGCCGCGATCGATCCTAAACTGCCTAGGGGGTAACACGGGTTCCCCAACAGATATTTTTCTGCCCAAGGATTCTGACAGCCAAGTGAGATGTTTCCGATCTTAGAAAACAGCCGAAGCTGGCCGAAATAGCGCTTAACATTTTTGTAAAGGAAAAAAAAAAAACATTAATGAAGTATGTTTTGCTCAAACAATTTGCACAGGTGAATGATTAAATTATATTTTAATCTACAGTAACATTAATCACATACAGTGTTTACATCATCATCTTCACCTCTTAATTTTCCTGAATTCTCCATTGAAATCGCGGTTCGCACGCTGTTATGATTTAAAAGCAGGCTGCGATAAATTGCACCTTTCGATCCAACACATCCCACTGACTTTTTACCCCACACTGAGCGAAAAACACCCGGTGAAACAAAAGGCCACCATTCTGATGAGGATCACCCGTGGAGAGGTCCCAGAAACCCCGTTCAACTGTTATGTTATTTTAGGGTCCTCGGCAACAGCCGGGGTGGGGCTTCGAAATAATGAAAAAACGTCCCACGTGGGTACGGGAATTGAGACTACATCCAATGCATCCGATTTTAGTAAATTCAGTGTTTTGTTAATATCCTACCCTAAACAGGGGAAATCCACAGGTCATGGAGGAGTCTAATATTTCAGGGGGTGGTAGATAGGCTGCATGCAGTCGTGGGACCTAGGCTCACCTCTTTCGTAGGTGAGTTGTGGTTAGGACCAGTTCTAAATGTGTTGGGGTCGTTAAAAAGCATCAGACAGCCGGGAAACCCAGTCTTACCACCCTCTAAAATGTTGGGCTGTCCTGTGACGTCATTTGGGGTAGGATATTAATAAAGAACCGCAAACTCTTCAAGCGGGAGATTTAGGTTCGAAATCTCAAAATTTACTTCTGTCGGGCTCTAAAAAAACCTAAACTGCCAGTCTGTAGCGACATGAACACTACCACCGCCCCCCCCCCCCCGCTTTTTTCCTACAATGCAAAAGCGGCAAGAGCATATAGTAATCACGGTCTTGGCAGTTGCAAAAGCTTTTCATCGGTGACCGGGTCGCCCGCTGGCTTGCCCGAGGACGACTTCGTCGGGACAATATTTGGGTTTGTCTCCTTTGATCGCATCAACACTGCCGGAGTCCTTTTCAGGGCTCTTGGTGGCGTGCAATGTTGAACCATTTTATGGCGCCCATAACCTAGCCCCAATTATACACAATTATAGCCCGACTCTCTAGCGTAGTTGGCTAAACCGGATTGCGCGGTGACCGGGTGACGAACTCCTTGTGGTCTGGGTTCACTCCCGGGGGTAGGCAGAAAAGCCACATTTCTCCCAGATTTACAGTATTTACAATGGAATCAAGGACGAGAGGTTGCGATATCCATAATACCGAGCCTAAGGGTTAACAACTCATGGCTTCTGGATGCTAAAACAAACAAACAATACACAATTATAACCTAAAGCTTCCTCTTCAGGGAAGCTAGTTGAATGTAACAACCTCTCCCCCCCCCCTTCTCCCCCTGCAAAGCAACGGAACGGAAAGCTTTTTTTTAGGGGCAGCGGACCTACACTGTGTTCCCACTAAGTCGCGCTCCTGCTCCTACGCGAGGATTATGTTTGTTATGTAAGCAATACACGTCTGGGGACTGCCAGATACGATCACTCCCCTTTTTACAAGTATCTTTAAAGATCTTTACCAGCTAATACACACAGCTCTGGAGGGGGAGGGGGGAGGGGCAATGCACTTCAGTCTAGGAATATCCGATTTCTTATAGCGTTTTCCCTCTCGATCTTTACAAACTATGTTGAATTACATTGTTCCTGGTGTTCAGCGGCAAAGGTTCTGGTTGTTCGTCCACTTTTAGGCTAAGATCCACTTCCAGAATTTGAGTTTGTATATACATCCGTTTAGCAAGTCTGGCTTAATTTAAACACGCAACTCGTTCCTTGTCTCTCAGGCAGATGAACTCCGACTTCAAAGGACTCCCCCCCCCCCTTTTTTTTCCCCCCTCTTATGTCCCTTATTAGTCTATTCGAGAAAGGACCCGGCTGAAATGTTGTTTTGTGCACGTTTTTCTGCTTCCCCGTTTCGTTCAGCTTTTTAGTCACATTTAACTGTAGTTTGTGGGTAGGCAGCGGGTTTATTCTTCCTCTCCCCCCCCCCTCCCCACAATAGACGCAGACTATATAACGCAAGATAAAACTAACCACTTGTAGAAATAAGATATTACGAGGAAGGCTGTGAACAAACCTAGAAGACACCACGCAAGAAACGAAGAAAACACTGTACAAGAACTATGTGAACAACGCCTATAATTAGGTTAGGTTAGTTGCGTGTCCTTTACAGGACGTTGCAGAACCAACCCCAACAGCCCCTGGCTGTTGTGTGGTTTTTCTAGGCAATTTACGTCCAGTAGTTTGCCATTGCTTCCTGGACGGTCGGATTTCTTGATACCACTGTCGAAACCAACGCAAGGCGCATGGCCCACACCTGGGATCAAACCCGGCATCCAGGCATTACGAGCGTTCGCATCGACTTAGCCACAGAGCCGAATGCCTATAATTAATATATCGAAATATGCAAGTATGCGTGCAGGTATCGAATTAAACCAGTATGAATGTAGGTATCAGTGTCTGTTTTGTCATTCCAGCTGCTACCTGATATTATGACTAATCAAATGAGTATTCAAGAACCGATTTCACAGCACTCTGTGCATTCCCATAAGCGCTCCATCCCTATTTTCAGCAGCCAGCGCAGTTCCAACACCAATGGTGCCAGTAGCATTCTAATTATTCGTCCGTCTTGCCTTTCCTCTGAGCGTCGAATATGGTCCAGATACCCCTTGTCGCTTCCTGCTGCATCATTCTCACTAGAATGAGGTGATCCATTTGCTCCTCCGAATTGTACATTTTCTCCCACAAGGCCCTAGCCACATCTGCTTTATCATACCATGATATGTCTAGAAGAATCCTGGAGGACAAACCACCAGGGCTAATCATAAATAATAATTAAACCTCTCAAGAGGTTAGAGTACCTGTGATGGCTAGACAAAGTACTATCTTGACAACGTTTTTAAAAGGGTAGGAACTTACAGGGAAGAGAAAAAGAGGTAAAAAAATAACAAATAGTCTATGTCAGCTTTACAAAATCGATCACAAAGAACAAACAAAGGACGTTACGGCGATTAGCCTTCATAAAGAACAACACAGCACACATACACAAAGATGTACTAACTATGAAGTGATTACATAGAACGCTAATGTACTAAATAAATTATACTCATCATTGTCCCTGGCGAAAAACTTCGTTCAAGAGGATGAGCAGGACAGGCACTAACCTATCTATCGCCACCGCGATAACTGGGTCGGTATACCTGGGTAATGGGAGGAGTAGACGCCAACAGACACAATAGTCTACACTTAGTGTCTAAAGGGGGAGGGAAAGGTTGGCCAATATAGCGTAACCAGGGTTGGGTCGTGGGAATGACACTAGTACATCCGCATGGGATAAACGAGGTGCCTGTGCTAACGTACAAATGCCAACCGACAGACAGGCAGACAAGCATGCAGATAGATAGACTGACAGACATACCCACAGACAGATAGATAAATAGACAGACAGACAGAGACCGTGTATCTTGACAAAGTACTTTCTTGGTCCTCTCTGCAATTATGTTTTGGTAGCAATACTTATGAAAAGAAAATAATAATTCTTCAAATCTTCTTCTTCTCCTTCGTGTTCAGAGGCTGAAGGTTCTGGTTGTTCATTCATATTTGGACTTTAGCCTTGTTCCATACCCTGAGTTTTGCGTGCACATCCGTTTTACATATTTGTATGCAGACTGTTGGTTCCTTTCCTCTCAAGCAGATGTCCTTCGACTTCAAAGAAAACTCCCAATTAGTCGACTCTTACGACATGCTTGTTGGGAGGCAGTGAGTCCATTCTTATTTTCCCCAGAACCCACACGGGGGAATTCTCCAAATAAACATACTATTAATAATTAAGTAAAAAATTGGGTATGCCTAGGAGTGAGAATCTAGGCGGTGGAGGGATGAGGAGGTAGTGAGATAAGAGAAATGGGCGGAGGAGAGAGATTACACACCAAGATAATTATTAAATATAACCTTTTATGTGTGTATTTTTCCACAAGTATAATTTTTAGTGCCCAATTTTCATTTTCTTTAACGAAATGTCATTTATTTAGCTAATTTCTCAAGGGACCCAACTCGTGCAATAAGATTGCAAAAATGTAAACAGCAATGATAAACAAACTGCTATCTTTTCGTCTTCCTAAATACAACATGTGGTTTTTAAAAAAAAACATTCTTGAACTTTGAGATGTGGGAAGCCACAGTGGCAGCTAGACACTCGGCTACCGGCCCAAAAGGGAAGGGTTCAGGTCTGTATGCAGGTGGATTCTCTTCTCTCAAAACTGACAGCTTAAAATGAGTGTTATGTAATGTCCTGGGATGAAGAGGCTTGGATACAGTCATCTCCTTGTGAGATGCATTTTGTCGTTATTTGAAGCTCTACTCTGGCTCTTGCCAGGGGCCGCAATATAGCCCAACCATGAATATGGTCTAATGGCTGAACACGGTTTTTAGGACCTCTCCACGGGTGATCCTCATCCACATGGTGGCACTTTGTGTCATCGGGTGTTTATCGCTTGTGTGATGTTCTAGTGGGGGTAAAAATCTGCTCTACTCTACTACTACAGGCGAAAGGCCTAACGACGCACTGTGTGCAGCAATAGGTCTATTGACTAGCACTGTGTGTCCCGAAGTGTTGAAAGCAAGGGTCCTTACTTTACTTCAAGATTAAGATAGGGAACACATCCAGCGCTGAATATATTTATGAATAAGAATTTTTGGAAAGGGGGAAGCTTATCCCAAGAGGTCTGGGAAGCTACAGACCAGGAAAGGACACTTGGGCAAATGCGGCCACTTTTGCTTTTGACGTCTATGAAGGGTTCCAGAACAGACAGGAAACTATGGCGGTAGGACTGGATCTCGAGGATGCTTACAACAGAATAAGATACGACATCTTAATGACTGCACTGAGGGAGAAGAAGGTCAGTCCATGGCTGGTGAATTGGGCGGCAGCTGTCCTGTATTCACGTCGGGTCGCTCTCCGGCTGGGCTCATGGACCTCAGAACCATGCACTTTGGCCACAGGGATGCGCCATCTCGCCTGTGCTCTTCAACGTGTATACGAGCAAGATTGCAAGCCTAGAAGCACCAGGAGTTGGAAAGATACTGACTTTTGCGGATGATATACTTGCACATAGGCAGGGGGAAGAGAGGGAACAAACAACCCGGGAGCTACAAGCGACAATAGAAAAAGTGACTGAGTGGTGTACAGAAATGAGGACTGTCGTCCACCAGAAAAAGGCGTCTGTTTTGTGGTGTTCTCTGAACAAAAGAATCGTTAAAACTAATGTCCGAAGTCTCACGATAGATGGTAGAAACATGAATAGAGATAGCAAACTGAAGTATCTGGGAATTACATTTGACAGGAGCCTGTCATTTAAGGACCATGTGGAGAGTGTTGTGACGAGATGCCAAAAAGGACTTAGTGCACTTAAGACTATGACTGCAATTGACATTGAGCAGAGAATGGGCAATGGATTTAATACCGCTACAACATGTACAATGAGATATAAACGGGCCCGGCTCGCTAGCGTATTTGGCTAAACCCGACTTCGCGACGACCGGGTGATGAACTCTTTGTGGTCTGGGTTCACTCCCGGGGTTAGGCAGAAAAGCCATATTTCTTCCAGATTTACGCTATTTATCATGGTAACAAGGCCGAAGGTTTGCGATATCCATAGTACCGAGCCAAAGGGTTAAGATATTTTTTAAAAAAACGATATAAACGGACTGATCAAAGGGAAATTGACCATGCATTGTTAACACAACAACAACAAAAAGAAAATTAGTAACCATGGAAATCAGGTGTTTCAGAACCAATTCTAAATCACACACACAGACAGCAAATCAAATGGTTTGCCCACTTGAACAGAATGCCTTCTGATGCTATGCCATACAAGGCATATATCAAAAGAGGAGAGGGGCATAGAGCAAGAGGAAGACCAAGAACAAGATGGGAGGATAACATTAGAGAAACTACAGCACCACGATGTGTCTATGGTCGAGGCAGCCAGAAGAGCACGAAGCATGACCTTATATCTCCCCCAACTCCTGAAGCGGTAAAAGAGAACGAAGAGAAGAAGAAGAGAAAGGGTTTGCTGAAAATGGATGTGTTGGGATGTAAATCAGATTCAGTGGTATCTCCACTAATGAATTCACTCCTGCTCCTGACTGGTTCGTATCTCAAAATGTTCTTATCTAAAATCAATTAATCTGTTTTCAGAAGAAATGCCTGGTTACCCAAGTTCACCTGTTACTTTTCCGCATAAAGTTTAGTTTGTGTCTGTAAACTCTTTGTTGTTTAAAGACTAGAATTTTTAGGGTAATAAACCAACAGAGGTTTTTATTTTCTGATCAAAACTGGCAGTGGCACGAAACGGCGCTCCCCCCCCCCCCCCCCCCCCCCCCCCCCCCCCCCCCCCCCCCCCCCCCCCCCCCCCCCCCTATATTTACAAACTGTATTGTTTGATTACACAAATACCTAAACAGATCCATACACGCACACAAAAAGCAAATACATAGGCGCAGTGTGTTGTGTTGTATTTCAGACAAATGCGATGTAATTACAACATACACACTGCATCACAAATCTTTAATCTAGGCTCATATGTAGAGGTCAAAAGGGATATGAAAATAAGTTTAATAGCATGCAGACACCCAATGAAAGCAAGACTAGATGAACTGGCACTGGGGTGTCTCAGATGTAGCACCTTTTTACATGAGAACAACACAGTTGAAACCTACCCTATACCGTGTACCTTGGGAGCAACTCAGTGAACAATACAGATAATGACCTCAGTCAATGGACTCACAGCTGGAGATGAGTCCACTGACCTTTACCAAAAAGATCTGCTGCTCTTAGTATGACACAGGAAAACTATTCCGAACAGTCGTGGATACATGCTTACACAGATGGATCAGCAACCAGTGTGGTGAAAAATGGGGTTGTTGGCATCTTTATCACATTTCCAGACAATCATCACCACATGGAGTATATACCCACTGGTAAATTCTGTTCCTTCTACACAGCAGCGATCATAGCACTTTAGCAGGCTGTCGAAATGTAACACAACACCAGATCTGACTGCCCCCAAGAGGTCATATTCACAGATGAGCTACTGGTGCTCCAAGCCCTCAAGAGTGGTAAACTCCCCTCATCTGAGATGTGAATTTAGCAAGGTGGTTGCCTAAAGCGTAGTGTACTCCAGTGGGTTCCATCCCACTGGTGTATACCAGGAAATGAAACTGCAAATAAACTTGCTAAGAAAGGGGCAGAATGTGAACAGGAAGAGAATACAGTAACATACTTCTGAGAACAAAAGGGCCATCCAGACTATCAGAAGTGAGAAGAATTTGGCCAGAGATGACTACCACCTGCATGGGCAGGTCATCACTATACAACTCAGGACAGGAACTGACAAACATACTAAGCATATACACAGGCTTTATCTAAGTAGTTCATCACTGTGCTCGTGTGTGCAGATTACAAAACATGTCCTGCAAGAAAGCCCATTATGAAGGAAATACTGGCCCACTGAGTCAACAATGTACTCAAAGTTTTATGGAACTAAAAGGGAACTCCTAAAAACAGTCAAATTTATCACAAGAACCTGTCTGTCAGTTTAAGTCAGAAAGAAAATGCAAAAAGAAGGTTATGAAAATATATAGCTTTTATATCTTTCAAGGTGGCTGTCTGTAGGATTTTACACCTCAAGGATGAGAATCAAAGGTAGAAATCCCAGAAACCCCGTTAAACCCCATAAAACATTAATATTATGGCAAACGATGGTTACATAAGCTGTAATCAAGTCTGGGCTGGGAATAAGGATAATTACTCATGTAGACATTAAAGAGCTTCTACATCGACACAAAATGACAACAGCAATTGCTGCCCATCAAGCAGAGGATCACAATCTGTTTCTCCCCACAACACATAACGGCAAAAGTAGAAATTGATGGTAATGATGATGACACATGTAGCAGCCATATGATTCCTGAAAAGTAACTGTGGCATCAATTTTATTGTCTTTTATTTTCTATCAGGTAGGCCGCAAAACAATTTCCATTGTTTCGGTGGGCTGTGGTGTTAAAAGGTGAAGCGACACTATTCTAGAGCAGCAAGTTTTAAGTTCTCTAATCTCCATTTCTTCCCTTTATCTGAGTATCAATCTTCTTCTGTGTTCAACTTTAAAAGGATGGTCTGCACTCTGTGCAGCGGTTTACAGCTAGGCTGCAATATCTGTGGCCTTCTGTCCCATTTCAGCAAACCCTTAGACATCTTTTATGACATGCATGCTGAGAGGCAGCGGGTCTATTCTAAAACCCCACCCCCCTGGAAATATGGAACCTACATCGGGCGAGCGCCAATCAATACTTGTAAATGCATTCCTGATATGATCTCAGTATTGATGTTTAGTTTAGTAGACAGATCAACATCATAGCACACGAGTGTAAACCCATAAGTGCTCCATTCTACGTCTAACTCAAGCCTGAAGAATCTCAGTGCAGTGCACAAACTCAGTTGCACAGGCGAGGATCCTGAAATACTTTTTCGGTAGATTTTTAACTCCGAATTTTGCCCGGGTAGTGCCATTAGGCTACTTTTTTTTAATTTCCAACTGCCTAGGTATTTTTTTTAAGGGCGCAACAATACACATTGGCATCTGATCTTACTACCCAGAGACCAGGGGGAAATTACTAGAAGTCCAAGTGAAAAAATCCCAGTATTCACCCGGGACCTCCAGCACTAGAGACAGATGCCATACCTCGAGACCATGCAGCACCCCCCTCCCCAATTGATAACTTTACAGCCGGTGCTCGCAAACAACAAACAATTAAGACAACAGTGTATTAATAATTTAAAAGTTACACACTGGCATTTAAAAAAATATAAAAAACATTTTCTGAAAACATAAATAATCTTTATTTTAAACCACAAAACAACTAATCTAAGGAACTAATGTGTTTGCTTTCCTTAGATGAAGACATCCAGTGATGATGTCACCAGGCAGCATACGAACTCGTCTGTACTCATCTGCATTAGCATAGCGCATTTTAGTCTGTGGATCTGTGTAACGGGCCTGAAATGGATTGTTTAACATGGAAACTTGTAATGTTGCAGCCAAAATATACAATGTATATGTATCGAGTACATCTCCATTGAGATGTTTTTAGTTAACGGACTTGAAATGCCAGGTCGTCCCAGCATAAAATAGGTACTAAGAAATGATCTCGGTGGTAAAGGCAGCAGAGTGACTACGCCACCTATTATGGGAGGGTTGGCTTTAATATACTGGATTATGGATCAGGGGCGAAGCATGATAAGTTCGCCTGAGTAAGCAAAAGCAGGTAGTGATTACACCGGAGAGGGTATCATAGGATATTTTCCATCTCGTTGCTTCGCGTGGGCAGTTAACATAATCAAACTAGTAACTGGTAGCTTTCACGTGTTACAAAAAAAAAAACAAAGCTAGATTTCAATGTGGCATTTAATTCAGTCGAATCATGTGGCACTTGATTCAGTAGAATCATCTTCTTCTTCGTGTTCACCAGCTATAAAATCTGGGGGGAAAGTTCTGGTTGTTCGTCCACTCCTGGAATGTAGTCCTGTTCCAGAGCCTTAGTTGTGCGTGCACATCCATTCAGCGGCGTCTGTGGCTAAGGCGTTGCGAGTCTGACTGGTAATCCATCTTACCGCAATCGAAACCCACTGCGGGCTGCGTGGATTTGTATCGTGGTATGGGACGTCGCAGGTCGACCCAGCCTCAAATGGGTACCAGGATGGGCTGTCCTGGGAAAGTAAAGACGGCCAGCGTAATGCTGACCACATTACCCACCGAGTGCCGATTGGTCTGTAAAATATGGGTGCTCTTCCCATATGCCCGATGCGCCTAAAGGCGTGTAAAGCGATCTTTACTTACTTTACACATCCATTCACCAGATATGACTCAAGTGTATGCAGACTGCTGGTTCCTTGCCACCAAATTCGAAGAAAGCTCCAAATTAGTCTCTTACTACATGCTTTTGGGAAGGCAGTGGATCTATCGTTGTTCCCACAATGGGACCCCGGAACCCACATAGGGCATTCCATAAAATAAACAAGAAACAACACAAAATTAAATATAGTGAACAACATGAACAAAAATGACCATACCTCTAGACCTGATATATCAGAGTATTTCTTGGCTGGCTTGAAGGATGGAGGAGCATCAATAGAACCATCTATTCAAGGAAAAAAGAATTTACAAGAAATCTGAAGAAAACGAGAAACATCTCAAGTCACAGAATATATTAACAACCTATACCGGGGTACCTAAACGGTAAATAATGTGTGCGACTCTGCGGCTTAGAGGTTAGTGAATGAGTTTCACAGTTTCATTACCCTAGAGTAGGATTTAATTTCCACAGTGGAAATCTGTTCTCTTGGTTTTTTGACAGCAGTAAGAGAGTCACACTGTGGAATACACTGGGGTCTCACCACGTAACTTTCCAAAAGATAGCAGCGGATTTAGTATGGAGCCAACTTTTACAGTGGAGCGGGACTTTAAAACAAAAATATACCTCAATGGCTTGGCCCCCAAAAAGTGTGTTGCAACAACATCATTCTGGTGACTGTGTGAGCAGGTAAACCATGGCTGCCTATACTATTCTTTGCCTTCAGTGGCTGTAAACTCCGACGAAAAGTCCTGGTTGTTCGTCCGCTACTGGACTTCAGCTTTAGCTTATTTGTGTGCAGACTGTCGGTTCCTCGATAAAGCCGCAGGTGCACTCTGACTTCAAAGGAAGCATAACTTATTAATTAGTCAACATTTGCGACATGCTATTTAGGAGGGACAGCGGGTCTATTTTTTCCCACCAAAATGGGGCTGTGGAACCATCAAGGGAAGACCTAGTCTAAAACGGGTAGGGAGACATGTTTTAGAAAGCAAAGGTAGCCAGCATGATACCGACCACTTCATATGTTGAGTGTTGATTGGACTTAATAAAAAGGTGCCACTAATAAACTGAGATATAACAAAAATATGACAGGCAATGTACATAATGGTTTTGTGGATGTTGAATAGGAAAATGATGGTGTATATAGAAACAAATTGTGGAATGCTATGCAAAACTTTGGAATACCAAAGAAGTTAATCAACAGACTATGTATGGAAGGCATATTGTAACATATAAAGAAAGGCCTTTTCAAATAACAACTGGTTTAAAGCAAGGTGATGCCCTGTTTACACTACTTTTCATCTTTGCCCCAGATAAAAGACGAAAAAAGAATCCAGAAGAATTTCTGGTTATGATGCTGAAATAGATATAGTTGCAGAAAATAAACTAGGGACAGTTAAAAACACACAATGGAAGCAGCACATAAAGGGGCTAGTTATCAATCATGATTAAAGAGAATGCACAGTAATAATAGGACAGGGAATGGATATTTACTCTGAGAACATACAAAAAGATATATAACAGGGAATAGATATTAACTCTGAGAACATACAGATATATAAAAATCGGTATAAGCTTCAAAAGCTGTTTAAATCCCCAGTTACCACCGGAAGCATGCGGGCTAATAGACTGAAATGACTGGGGCCTAAAAAAAAAGGTGGATAAGGAAGAGCTGCAAAAACTGTGTACACAAGGGAGCTGAATGGCTATAGACCAGGAGGCTGACCAAGAAGACAGTGGCGAGATAATATCCAGGCAGATCTACAGACACATGAACAAAATGGAAAGAGAGGACCAGTCACAAAGATTATCGGAGATGGTTGATATCTGAAGCAATAAAATCCCTGGGTTGGGAATGCTGAAGAAGAATACAAAAGCTAAGAGCAGTGTTTGTGGCACTAAGAAATCTGTGGAAGTAAAAGGATTTAAAACTTTAAACTCTAACATTAAATCAGTCCTGTTGTATGGAGCAAAAACAAAAATAACTGAACAGAGAATAAATTACTAATATTCATTAACTAGCACTCACACAGCATAGATACAATTAAATGCATATGGAGCTTTGGAGAGAACTTTAAAAAAAAACCACGATGAATCAAGAGATGAGGAAAGTATTCTGGCCCTAGATAAGAAATTGACCAAGAAAATAAAAAAGTACCACAATGCACAGTCGACAGAATGGATTTGAGTGCAAATCACATGCACATTCTTCAATGTAAAATCATTTATTGAAGTGTAAAGAGGGAATGGTCTATGATGGTCTGCTTTCAAGGATGTGCTGTTCAGCATAACAGTTTCAACCAAGCATTTAATGTCAGCAACACAAGAGAAAACAAAACTCACATGTAACATCATCTGGTCCCCAGGGCAATGCTCTCTCTGCTGCTATAATCTGTTTGAGGTTCTTCCACACTCTTGTTCTTTTACTGCCTCCAGGACCTTTGCTTGAGTGCTAGAAAATACGAAAGAATACATGCAATGCGCTCAAAATGTTAATAGTAAATCTATATACTTCTTCCTCATTCCCGTTTTAAAGCTTCAGCTGCAAAAAGCCAACTAAATGTGAACAAGTCTAAAACGAAGATAGAAATCACACAAAACAGTATAGAAGAGGATTTTCTCCAAGAAGAACGATGAAGCCTTCAGGAGAAAGCCAAAAAGATCAACTTATTTGCTCAGGTGTGAACTGTGGTCAAGAAGGAAAATGAGATGGCAGATAAACTGGCCAAAGAGGGAAACACTTGGAAAAAAGGTAAAGAGACAGATCAAAGAGAAGTATAGAAACTCCTGGAGATGGAGAACAAACAGTAAACATCCAATGACCCCATCAACATACTAAACAGAGGGCATCAAAGGCTTTTTTCTTTCTTTTACACTAAGAACAGGACACTGCAGACCTCACACACACATGCACAGAATAAAGGCTGTACAATCCACGGAGTGTCCCTGCCGAACATTCCAAACACCTGAGTACATACTACAGAACTTCCCCCTACAGCAAACCTCTGAGAAAACTTGGTCAGAGAAGAGGCATCCAGGAGAAACTCTGGGGAACCCTTGGAGACTTGCTGATAACAAGCCAGTTCATAGAGGCAACACAAATGATAACCTGAGCGTAGAAGAAGTTTTTGCTGGGATTTTTAGTCCTTGGTTAGCATGCTGTAATGATAAGAATCCCAGGGAAACCCGGATAGTATCACTGACGACACAGAAGGTCAGAAGACCATAGGAAATGAGGGACGCAGGTAAAGCAGGTGTTAAGTGTGTCTCATGTTTTTATGAACTGTGCTAAGCAGAAAGCATGAGATTGGAACGAACATTTGAAGGCGAGAGGCGATAGGAAATCATTTGATGTTTGGACACATATGTGAGCGGTCGAGTGCAGAGGAACGACTGTGAAGAATGCAGATTGCCAGACTACGTGTAGGAGATTGTCTGGGACGCTGGGAGACATGGCAGTGTCGATGTGAGCGAGTGTCAAACGACTGCAAGATTCTACTAGATTCTGCTGTGTGAAACTGCAAGTGCAAGCGGCCGGCATGAACGAAATGTATAGTTTGAAAAGTAATTACATCTAGATTCGAGTTGTGATGTTTCTGAAGCATTTTTTGTGATTGGGCTCTTGTATTATTGACGAGAACATAGAACAGTGACCGGACAATTCTAGCTGTTGGATCGACTAATAAAGTCAATAACTGCCGATTGGCGTGTTTGTCATTTAAAGTGTTCATACTAACATTTTACAACAAGGAAAAAAAAAAGAACAAAGCTTTGATCAGCCCAGATAAAACCCAGACAGAGCAATATTGCACATGCTAAGCTGTTTTCTGTAACACTCAACCTCCACCTCATAATATAACCTTTATAAAAAGTGAATGGAGAAAACTGTTTTTTAAAGGCTTAAGAATTGGGCACATAGTCCCTTTAAACAAACAGTCTGCCCTTCATATTTAAACATATTAAATTGAAATTTTTTTTTTAAAAGCTGTCTATGTTGAGTTTGCAACTGGACAGATATGACAACAGATGAAATAAGGTCTTTGATAAAAACACTTATTCTGCAAGGAATTTTGCATAAGCCAGAACACAAATAGTACTTTTCACAGAGAGAATCTACTGATACTTTCTACTTCAGAAAAATAATGAATGTCAAATAAAAGAATTTCAGAAAAATGATAAAATAAAATAGTCTTCACTTCTTATTTAAATTTCTTCAATTTGTGGACAAAATCTGTTGACTTATAAACAGCCTGAAAGAAAAACAAACTCCACTAAGAAGGCAACTGAATACACTTAAATTAACCATTTAAGGGAAGTATAAAGCACTGACACTGAATTTTACAGAGCTCCAAAAAGGGAATGTAGAGCTCTAAAAAGGGAATGCATCTATTAGATTTCGCTTAGTACAGACAATGTACTGCTCATCCAGTACCAAAGTACTATCTCCATAGGAACTGTGCTGCAGAGCTCTCTTTCCCCTCATTGGATTCAGAAACCAGCAGATGTTTAAGAAAGGCACTGGAACTTTACATAACCAGAGAGATCTATTAACGTGTACCCAGTACATGCTTCAGCGATCCGCAACCAGGTCTCCCACTGGCTGGTCAGTAGACGACTTCTTCATCGGTCAGGACAGTATTTCAGTCTGTCTCCTTTGATCGATCACATAAACAGTACAAAAGTCCTTTTTAGGGCTACTTGGTGGCAAGCAATTTTAAGCCATTTTATAAGGCGCAAATAACGTAGTCAAAATTTTAACTAAAAGCTCCCCCAAAGGGATGCTGGCTGAATGTGACATTTTTGTTTTCTGCAAAACAAAGAAGATGGACACACTTCAGAAAAGCATGTTTGGGCTGGCTGGGATTATACCAATGTTGATTATTTTTCCTTCACATCATACCATTATTCAGTCGTGTATCCTTTACAGGATGTTGCAGAACAACCCCAGCACTTTTTGGCTGTTGTGGTTTATCTAGGCAAATTTTACATTCAGTAGTTTGCCACTGCTTTCTGAAAGTCAGCTCTCTGTACCACTGTTGAAACCAGCGCAAGACTAATTGTCCGCAGCAGGGATCGAACCCGGCACCCAGGCATTATGAAGCGAGGTCGCAACGCCTAAGTCACAGATGCCGACACATCATACCATACCTTATGTTTTAGGTATTTCAGGCAGACAAATTGGTGGTAAATTAACGAATGACAAGCTAGATGTTATCAAGGCTCTTTGAGAATGAGGGAGCAGTACATGGGCACAAATGGATCATCTGAAGAAAATGGTGCCATAGGGGGGAACCAAGAGATCTGGTCAAGACTCAAATTCAGGGAAGAGGCAACTGTAACCTTCGGTACTGGAACTCTGTGTCAGCTACTGAAGATAGGGGCGGAGCATTTATGGTAATGTCCAAGTACTGTAATATCTGTTCTTAACTCAGACATTTAATTGTCAACAACTTCAACTCAATGTCAGAAGGGGTTTAAACAAAAACTAATTGTTTCCAGAAAAATAAATAAGTTTTTTGGCATCAGTGGCTCAGGCGCTACGAATGCACTATGTGACTCCAAGGTCCAGCTTCGATCCTAGCTGCTGGCAACTTGACAGCAGACCAATTTGCACTGGTTCAGAGAAATTATTAAGACTGATTCTGCAACAGGACAGGTAATTAATTAATTTTTTAAAAATAAGTACTACAAAATGTACTAAATTAAAAAACAAACTGTGTAAGTTTATAAATGACATCATAAAGTACAATGAAAACTCAATGCAGCAAAGCAAAACAATTTTCTTTGCCCCTCTTGGAATGGAAATCAACCTAGATTTTCAGAAAAAGCAGAGGTATTCTCTCTCTCTCTTTCTCACCCCCCCCCCCCCCATATGTATATCCATTCAGTGGCGTACCTAGGATATGGCAGGTAGGGCAGATGCCCTGAGCTCAACATGAAAGTAGGATGCCTAAAAAAAGTCTTTTTTTAGCTTCACATAAGTTGTATTTTTTTTTAGAATGGTTAGAAGGGTGCACCCTACAACAATAAAAAAAAAAAAAAACACCCTTGATAAACAAAGTTTACGTTTTTTTGGGGGGGGTTCAAATTGAGCAATGGCTAATGAAAGTTTCCGACACTCCTGGCATAGGTGCCAAATACCTTAGGTAAGATCCTGTGTCCATTTTCAATTAAAACACAATACAGTGTTGACTCACAACAAAATTGGGATCTTTGAATACAAAAACAGAGCTAGGTTTGTCACACTCAACAGTGCCCTCTGATGGCAGCTGGCCTCCAGGTGTGGATGTTGCAGTCTGCACCAGTGACAAGGGATCAACAAAACTGTCTGCAGTTTGAAATGAATCATCAACGAGGGAAATGTCTTCAACATTGTCTATGGTGACAACTATTTCTTCAGTGAAATCAGAGACATCGTTATCAATGGAGATGTAGGTGGCTTGGTCATCCTGCAATGATGTTTCTTCTGACATCACATCCAGTAGCACAGGCTGGGTGAAACAAAAACAGAAAGTCAATGTAAACTACACATTACATGAATCATGCATCATGAATTTAAATAAGACAAAAATAGTGCATAACTTATGGTTAATATAATCTTGAAATAAGGTATACTATGCCATACAACATCCGCTAACATCAAATGCTCTGTCTCACAATAAGTAAAGTAAAAGACCCTTTTCCCCCACCTTTCAGGCATATTGGGCATATAGGACTAGACCTATATTTTATAGACCAACGGCATAAGATGGGTGATGTGGTCAGCATCGCAACGGCCACCTTTACCTCCCAGGACTGCACCGAGTACCCACTCAAGGCTGGGTCAACCTGTGAGCTAAGGTCAGTTTTGAAAAAAAGTCTGGCTCCACCAGGGAGCGAACCTACGACCTTCCGATCCGCAGGCTAGCGTCTAACAACTCAGCCATGGCGACTCCCTCTATCTCATAATACCAAGATCAAAATATGTAAACAGTTAATAAAACAAAACGTCTTATATGCCTTAAAAACCTGGAGTATAACTTAAAAAATACAAAAATTTTATAAACTACTGAGAAGTTTTAAGGAAGAATCTTTGCACCAATTAAAAATGAAAACAGTGGAGAGTGAAAAGCAACAATGAAAATTAAAATCTGTTTAAAACACTGCTAAGTACTAGCAGTATCATCAGGACTAAGAGACTGTAATGGTTGGGGCTTTTAGAGAGAACAGGGGATGACAAAGTAACCAAAACTGTGAAGACAACAGAAATTAATGGGAGTAGACCACAATAAATTGCTCTCATTTAATGTCAGAAAGAGGGTGCTAAAATGTTACATAGAACCTGTTCTGCTGTATGGCAGCGAATCTTGGAATGTCAGTGAACAAATTAGAAAGAATTTGGAAGCAACAGAGATGTGGTTTCTGAGATGAATGTTACGAATACCTTGGATGGCCAGAGTAACTAACAACAATTGCTTGAAAGAAGCTAATGAAAGTAGATCTCTATATACAACAATGAGAAAGAGACAAACTCTGTTCTTTGGCCACATAATGAGAAGTGAGACATTGGAGAACATCATGACAACTGGAAAGATCAGTGGAAAAAGGGGTAATGGCAGACCAAGAGAGATGATGCTGGATGGGCTGAAACGATGGCATGGAAATATATCATCAAGAGAGCTGTTCCAGGCAACCAGGGATGATGATCTGAGGAGACGCATGAGCGCCTACGCCAGTTGGCAGGGCACATGATGATGATGAGACCACAAGGCAGACAGTGGAGAGATAATATTCAGGTAGACTTATTCCTTCGAAGTCAGAGTACAGCTGCCCATGAGGCAGGGAAATTAAAAACGGTTGTACACGCAAAAATCAGGTCCAGGTGAAAGCCAAAAGTCCAAGCGGACGATTAACCGGGACCTTCCACTGGAATTCACAGCCGGTGATCGATAAAAAAAAAAAAAAAGGTAGACTTACAAACACTTGGAGCCACCAACTGAAAGAGAAGGTCAATCACTGAGATAAAGGTAATATCTGCAGCAATGAACCTCCAGCACCGCTTAGAATGCTCTAGAAGAAGTTGCCTTAATAATGCCATCAAAAATATGCTTGCCTCTTGGTCCTGTGGTTAGAGCTTTGAATCCACACTGAGGCCGATTTGCAAAATGAATTTTTAACTAACGGTCAACTCAGCGAACAACTGGGTACCCAAAATAATGTTCTGAGAAGTAAAGGCGGAAGATTTCGTACTGACCAAATCATTCAATAAGTGCCAATTAATCTATAAAAAATATGGGGTTATTAGTAACCAAGCAAATCAGATGTCTGAGAAAAGCTGCAGGAGTGACCAGAAGAGAGAAAATTTTGAATTAGGTCATAAGATAAAAAGTCGGTAGAGAATGCATTCCATATTACATGCAAAGACAGCAAATCAAATGGTCTGCCCACTTGGAGAGAACGACTCTTGATGCCATTTCATTCAAGGCTAAACTAGATGGCTGGGACTCACGAGCAGCAGCTACCGCATCTCCTGCAACTTCCTCCAATTACTTTTCTTGTGAGTCCCAGGCACCTAGTTTAACCCCCCATCCGCGCCGCGCGCAGCGGCCCGGGGGATACGCTCGGCGGTGAGTTTAATCGCATTTTGCGCATGCCGACAAGTCTGACATCTACCGCTGCTAAATCCTCAATCGGAAGAACAGTACTGCTAATCTGCATGGGAGCGCGTGGTCTACCTGCCATGTCACTTTCATCGTCTGTAATGTCTCGAAATTGTCAACGGTCGCTTTTATCGTCTGCTACTATCGTCTGCAAAGTTGCGTCTCTTGAAATTGTCAAGTAATCCTAGTTTTGCCGCGATTTGTTCCTTGGCAGAAAGTCCGAATTTTTCATTGGACTGAGCCCCGAACGGATATTTAATTATTTTAGGCCGCCGTAATGTAGCGACTACGGTGTCCGGAAATTTGCGATCTTTTGGCAATTTCCGTTACCACGGAAACCGTTCGAAACTTGCTTCGGAAATGTCAGCTGGGGTTTCGGGATGGGTCCTAATCTCTCATGAAATTTTGCGATTGGTGTGATTTTCACCAACTCTAAATAGCTGAAAACAGCGGGAAGGAACACGATTAACAGTGCATGTCTACGACAGCCGGACGTCCTCTGTTTTTCTGTTACATCAGTTTGATTGAAAATAGCGCTAAGTATTCAAGGTTGGCTTTAGGCTTCAACTGTTACTGGCAATGCTAGTTATAATTGAATTCTCCGTCCATTTTTACATTTGTGTATAAAATTTCTTTCTAAACCGTGGCTAGGTAGATGTACAGTGACGACAGTCCAATGTAAACAAAGCCAAAACGAAAGTTGCACAGTTTGGTTGCGCAAAGAAAACCTCTTGTTTCTGGGAGGCAAGTTTTAGCAGCTGCTTTCTACATCTCATCTCCACAAAAACCTACATATCTCAGCTCAGAAATGACACACAAGCCTAAATGAGGTACCGTTGGAAAGAGATTGTTTACAGCTATCTAACTGTGCTGGTTTTATTGGTGTAGAGGGTATTTTGAAAATTTGACTAAAGTACCTACGTAATGCGGGGGCAGAAGTTCGGAGGAGAGCCAAAATATGTACTGGAGGAGAGCCAAAATATACTAAAGTAAAGGCTGAAAGAGGTTTCTGGGACAGCTCTCCACGGGTGATCCCCATCCCGATGGTGGCACTTTGTGTCACCGGGTGTTTATCGCTTGTTTGATGTTCTGGTGGGGTACAAGAGAGAGAGAGAGAGAGAGAGAGAGAGAGAGAGAGAGAGAGAGAAAGAGGGGGGGGGGAGACTAGTGATGACTAGTCAGACTAGTCTAGAACTAGAACTAGAGTTGTTAGACTAGAGAGTAGAAGAAGGAAAAACAATTGTAATACAATACAGTTGAAGTAAACATGGGTATTGTTTTAAAAAGATGTAATGTCAACTGATAAAAAATCCTCACGCTATTTGACCTCTGTCGCTTCGCTTCTGGAGATGGACTATCACAGGAATCCATTGAATTTCGTGAATGGTTTATCCTTTTGGAACACGCCATATTGTTTGTGTACTTTTTAGTGCTTTCAAAAATTAAAATAAACGAAACGAAATGTTGTTGCTGCAAAATGCTGGGTAAACGTGTTTTATCGTAATCGAGTAAGAAAATATTTATCAATGCTAGTCTCTTCACAGTTTTCTATTAAATACGTCCATGTGGTCTAATCAGCTTCATAAAAACGTGTGCGCTTGCACAAATAAAACACACCGGGCGATACTGTGCTATATAATGATATCATTATGTGCCGTGTCAGTGAGCGAATGTTGTCATGTTTTGACATCTGACAAAATCAGCAAAATAACAGATCAGTTTAATGTTTTTGTCTCGCCCCATCCATCTGGCCAGGTCATCATGATATTTATCTCTTTGTCTTCTTCTTGCTGTCTTTTAATTAATCTTGCCAACTGTACCAAGTTCTCGAGCCCATTACTTCTGATGCGTCTAAATATTATTGACTGTCTTCGTCTAATTATTAATATGATTCTTTGCGTTTGGTTTCGTATGCTCAGATCAGACCGTCAGGTGGGTTGCCTCTATGAACTCTTATGTCAGTATTAGGTCCTTTATCTTCTTCTTCTTCTTTGCGTTGACCGGCTGTAAACTCTGACGGAAAGTTCTGGCTGTTCATCCACTTCCGGACTGCAGGCCTTTTCCAGAATTTGAGTGTTGCGTGTGCATCTGTTTTACAAATCGGACTAATTCATATTGCAGACTGCTGGTTCCTTGTCTCTCAGGCTGATGCACTCCGACTTGAAAGGAAGCTCCCAATTAGTCGACTCCTACGACATGCTTTTGGGTAGGCAGTGGGTCTATTTTTGTTTTCCCTATAATAGGGCCCCGGAACCCACACGGAGAAGGTCCTTTATAATTCCCCACAGCTTGCTCCGCTCACTTTGCTCTTGATGCCAGGTTTCTTTTCAAAGCTGCAGGTCTGCAGAATGTGCTCAGGTGTGTGTGGTCCTGTTTGACAGGCACAATGTGGGGACTGTAAATTCTTTATTTTATTCATGTGGTAGTTGAGCCTGCAGTGTCCTGTTCGTAGACGGAAAATTGTCGCATGCTGCTTTCTGTTGAGTTTGCTAATGGGTCATGTGTATGTTTACTGTTAGTTTGTTCTCTCTACAATTCCTTGTATTTCCCCTTGATAAGTGTTCTGATTTCTGGTAATGACAATTGGGTGTGTTTCTCCTTTGTTCCATTTTTAGCAAGTCTGCTAGCTAACTTCCTGGTATGCCGCAGTGAGCCGGGATCCACTGGAGAACATTCGGTGTTTGATTTGATTTGACGTTCAACCTCACCATGACATCACACCAAGGAGTAAACACCGGGTGACACAAAGTGCCACCATTCGGATGAGGATCAGCCAGAAACACGTCCCAGAATTCCTTTTTAGCCCATAGGTTGGGTTATATAAGGGCCCCAACGACAGCCGGAGTGGGGCTTTATAGTAATTAAACATTGCGTTCCATAATGGGACGGTACACGTAGTTTAATATTCATTGATTATACAGTACAAATGTTATTTAGAGCAGCAAGCCGGCCCGGCCGCTTTACAATATACGCATTATTCCCCAGTAAAATCATTTTGCCTGTTTGCATTTATGAATATAAAATTAGATAAATATATCATAATTTTTAAAAAGCACACATTTTTCAAATGCTGTTCTGCAAATCATTTATCATGAGTTAATTAAAATTATTCAAACACTTAAATAAAAATTGAAAGTTTTCTTGAAGATCTGTCTGTACGGCTTGTCTCTTATTTGAGGTTGGTTTTTTTCGCAGCCCAGGCGTAACCACGCTTGCCAGCTGCGTCTCTTCCAATGTGCGCTCTTACAAATGTCGCCCAAAAGGCGCAGACAGTGTACGCAAAATGTATACATGCAGTCTATTTTAGTATTGAAAGTAACCAAATGTAAGTAACAGCCCGAAAATGTGAACACATCAACTAAATCACAACCAACACCTGTTTATGCTTTATTTTATTTTAAATATGCAATTTCAGCTGCATGACTTATATGGTTTCGAACAAACTACAGACAATTCCCCGTGAAGGTTTCAGTGCTCCGTTATAGGAGGAAAAACGAATAGAACTAACTGCCGTCTAAAAGCATATCGTAAGAGTCTTCTAATTCCGGATGTTTCCTTCGAAATCGGTGTTTATATACATGAGAGAAAAGGCGCTAATAGCCTGCATACAAATAAGCCAGATATCTGACATGGATATACGTGTAAAACTGGCTCTGGGACAAGACTTAAAGCCAGAAGGGGAAAAAACAAGAAATTTACGCCAGAGTTGACAGCTAGTCAACTCGAACAAAAAGCAGAATACAGAAAATTACACTTTGTCAGGAAAGCCCGATGCTATATATATATATATATATATATATATATATATATATATATATATATATATATATATATATATATATATATATATATATATATATATATATATATAGGTGTGGGTGTATGTATATGCACACACACAAACATATTTGTAAATTTAATATCCAGAAACCATGAGTTGTAAACCCTTTTGCTAGGTAATATGGATATCGCAACCGTTTCGCTTTAATCCCATGAAAGATACAGTAAATTTGGGAGATATGTAGCTTTTCATCCTACCCCCGGGTGTGAACCCCGACCACAAGAAGTTCGTCACCCGGTCGCCGCGCAGATGGTTTAACCAACTGAGCTAGCTTGCCGGGCCCCTAATCTGTATAAAGCCATGTGGCCCATTGTCGTTTTAAATTACACCCGCTAATCTAAAATAAAAATAAAAACTTAAAATATTTACGACTTTTAAACATATGGATAACGGAAATTTGTTTATTGTCGCTTAATTGTTATTAAAAGAAATAATAAAGAACGTGTTTGTAAAATAACAGAAACAATATTAAGTGTCTCTACACTGCTCTAAGTTACAACTTCAGATTGCATTAAAAATATATTTAAAAGCACAACACAAATGAGTCGGATCAATTTTTTTTTTAAACATATATCAGAAACCATGAGTTGTAAATTCTTTGGCCCGGTACTATAGATGTCGCAACGCTCCGGTCTTGATTCTATAACGGATACAGTAAATCTACGAGAAATGTGGCTTTTCTGCCTGTTCCCGTGCGTGAACCCGGACCATAAGGAGTTCGTTACCCGGTCACTGCACAGTCATGTTTAACCAACTGAGCTAGCGCGTGGGCGGTTGGATCTATCTGCTGCTTTTTTGGAAGCCTACTCGGATGGTGGGGAATGCTCATGAACTGCCCTTCCAATGGTACGATGGTGAAGACTGGCGACTTCACTGATGCGTATTCCAGGGATATGGTATTTACGTACACCAGAGCCTAGCTACCAACCCAAATCGACACAATCGGACCACGTTATAACAAATGATTGACATAATCACTGTGAGGCTTCACCCGAACATTTCACAGACATCTCCATGACATGATTAATCAGTTCTTATTGCAGGAAGACAACCAAAAGACCACTATGGTCACACGCGGAATATTTTCACACCTCGGGTTATCCAAACGGAAAAAAATGTTTTCAGTACTTTTCGGCATAGTAAAATACTAACATTTTAAAATTATAAATGGTGGTCAAAAGGACGTTATTTTGAGAAGCTCGCTCTGCTACGAAACACGCCTGGCCAAATCAGAAGGAGCTGAAATTAGTGAGGAAACATCAGGAATGAAAGGGTGAGAAGAACACAGTTGACAACAGGATAGGGAATGAGCGGTCTGAGATAGAGGAAAGAGCGTTTAGCCCAGAGACGGCGCAAATACCAGAACTTTAGCCACGAAAGTGGCGCAGATAAACAAGACCACAAATATAGTCGGAGACTGTTGCCAGCTTCGGCTACCTAGCAGCAGGTTGAACGTGGTTGATTTTTTTTTATTTGTTTCTTAAAGGAATTAGAAATTGAAGACCGATTAGTTTACACGCGGCTGCCCTGGATGGATTCTCCGAGGAGCAACACAGGTAAGGGGACAAAGGGGACACAACAATTACATCACGTATAACCGAGTGCAAAGAAACGGATTATTAACAACAAATTCATTCCAACATTAAGCTACCAGTGCCAAACATGGAAACTATCTAAAGCCCATATACGCAAAATCACCGCCTGCAAGATAAGGTGCCTGAGAAAAGCAGCTAACCTAACCATCCGAGATCGAGTGAATAATGAAACTATCAGGCAAATTGTGAAAACGACACCTTGTACTAGAATCATCGAGAAACAGCAGATCAAGTAGTTTGGCCATCTCGTTAGAATGCAGTAAGATTAAATACCACCACAAGCATTACATCTCAGAAGATCAGCAACAAGAGCAAGAGGAAGGCCGCTGAAACATGGATCGACAACATTAAAGACACTACAAATTCATAACAGGACAATAGCCAGTGGCAGCCAACGTGCATTAGATGGCAAATTATTTCTCCCCACAGCACTAACCGGCAGAAGTGGTTTATGATGATGATGGTGATGAATACAACTAACGAAAGTCAGGAAACAGCACCAAACTCCTCTCTGCGACTCTTTACGGCAGGGCTATTCCATGAAGTTTACTCAGGGACTAACTTTTTGAAAATGGGGATCGTCACAGGTAAGAGACCTGAGCCCCAGCTTAAAAGGATCATTAATATATTACAACTGGGAATTATCCGCGGACCACTTGCTAGGCATCCAATATCGTCATCAAGTGCCTTGCCGACTGGCATGGGGGATCATGCCTCTCCACATTCTGCGATTTGCAACTGCGATTATCAGATCGTTTGTTGACACCCCTTCATGCCATGACAAAAGACTGTCAAGAATTTTTTCACGCTGTCTGTCTCTTTTCCCAAAGCTCTTTCCAGTCACAACTTGTTCCATTTTCCCTCTTCTTATAACATGATTCCCCCCCCCCTCCCCTCACACCCCCCAAATAACGGCTGTCTCTTTCTGATGTTTGTGAAAAGTTGACTTCGGGCATTCGCCTCTTTCAAAACATCTGGTTTGCTCTTCTTAGCTGTCCATGGAATAGTAAGGATTTTTTCTGTAAAACCACATCTCCGCGATCTAAGATATTTTTCCGAGTGTTTATTAATTGTCCAGGCTTCACAGTCATAAGTTTAAACTGACTCTATATATAGCATGCGGGAATTCTTTACCTAACCTCAAATGAAATGGCTTTATTGCAATAAATGTTTTTTTTTTTTTTTTAAATACAGTTTTGGCATGTCCTATTCTATTCTTTATCTCTGTGATGATACATGTTCCACTAAATGTTATCCATGTGCCTAGTTACCTAAAGTTCTGTACTTGTCCCAAAATAACGCCTTTGTCTTTTATCATACATTTAGAGACTATTCTGTTCATGGAAATCACCATTACTTCTGTCTTTCCATTATTCATGATTGACACTTTTCCGTCTTTCCAGACGAAAATGTTATATTGCGCTGGCGAGTGTGACTAGCAAGACCTGCCCGTATGACAGCCAGGGATGAAGTTCGTCCTTTCCATAGCTCAAAGCCCGTGTATTGTAGAGACCATGTGTTCCCCATGCACCGTGAGCCTTCCTTTGATCTGCCTTGTTAACTCCAACTGTAAGGTAACACCAGTACGTTTGGAACAACGCAGGCTGCAGAAGCTGCCGGATCAGGAGAGCATTGCTCTATCTGTCCGCCTGTCGGAGCTTCACTCATAGACCAGCTGCCAGCCAAGGCTAACGACCTGGTCTGCCCTGCCACAACATACAGTTTTCAGGTTGCATTTCCTCTTCCTAGGATAAGGCGAGTATCTTCCCCAATGTGCTCCTCCGCCCCAAGCCGTTAGCACAATATGGGATGTCAGGTTTTGTATACGCCGTCCAATATTCGGTTGTACCGGCTATCGGTATACGGTAGCTCAGTCATATTTAACCAAGACCTGATCTGGCCATTATCAAACTGAGGCCCATTTTGCAAACTTCTACCACCACCGCATCTATCAAATCCTATACCTATACTTTTTCCTTGTCGCTTCCAAGACAGTGTCATAAGTATAACGTAGGTTGTTAACACTATCGTCTGGAAAGACGGAAAGGTGACAATGATCATGACAATGTTTTACCCACCAACCACTATTCCTGGCATATCCATGCTAGATCTCGTTATATATATACTGTATAATGCAAACAAATCAGGTGATAGTACGCATCCTTGTCTTACTCCCCTCTCCTAAACATCAAGGAATATAGTCTAATAATCAACATCTTGTCTTGAAAGCTGCAATATTTTGATCATATCAAGCGCCATGGCGGATTGGAACAAAATAATAGCAGAATACAGGGTATCAGGAAGGAGGGACAGGGGCCGACCAGCACGAAGGTGGGCGCAGGATATAAGTGACTTCTTGAATATGAAAGTACATGAGGCGGAAGAGCTGGCGAGAGACAGAGTTTCCTTAAGGCAGACCATGATGAGAGCGACCTGCTACATGATGATGTTCTTAGAAACCTTAGCAGTTTGTCTGAAGAGCTCAATGAGTTGGGGTTTCTTTCTTTCGTTCACAGCGTGCTTCTGGGCATCATAGAGCCTAGAAGACTTTTCTTCTCTCGTGTTCCGTTAATTAACCGTTGTCTATTTGGATGTAATAGATCAGGAATGCAGAGGTGCTGAACCACAGGGTGGGGAGGGGCAACAGGAGAGAGCTCACACCGGTCAACACCTATCTACACATCTGTGCCGTAATTCTAGAAAAATGTTTCCAACCGGGGCCTGGCCAACTTGGATAAGATTGACCTTTCTGTCTAAATCTGAGTACATCGGCTCAAGAGGGAAGAAAAAATGTTGAATCTTGAATTAAGAATCGGCATCACAGCACTCGGGATACTCCCATATGGGCTCCGTCCCCATCTTCAGCAGCTAGCAAAGAGTTCAAATTCCGTTGGCACCAGTAACTGCCTGATTATATACTCGTCTCATCCTTTCCCTGAGTGTTAAGCGTCGGCCAGATCAACTGGTAACTCCTTGCAGCGTCATTCTTCTTAGACCGTAACGATTTATCTGCGTCTCCGAACTGTTTAATCGTTCCCAAAGGGTCCTCACAATGTCTAGCTTGTCATACATCCACTTAACACTAAGTGGTGCAGAGCTGGCCAGTCAATCAGCCCGCTCATTTCTCAACACATCGGAATCACCTAGAGAAAATATCGAAAGGTTGTTAACTACCCAGAACCTCTGAAGTGATGTTTGCCACTCTGCACGAAACATGTCTGTTTTCACCTTTCTCTGTGATTCAGTTACAATTACGCCATGTGTGTACAGCTGATGTTTTAATGACCTAAACCTCATGGCACTGTGGCTCAGTGTGTTCATATAGCTTTATAATTATCTCCACCAAAACTCAACGAGAATAGAAGAATGCTACTCCCTCTGAGACCAGACAGGTGGAACACCTTGTACGAAGGAAAAGAACAGCTTGTGAAAATATTTTAATTCCACTACATGGCATTGGGCCAAAGGGCGAAAGCTCATGCGCCGCTGGATCAATAACAACAACAACAACCACCAATGTACCCCAGGGCGCCACAGCATTAAAAAACATAGGAGGGCGCCTCACTCTCCTTTTAATGCTTACGTGCACATTGATAATAATAATATTAGTTACTTTTATTATTGTGTGCAGTACGGGTACATTTATTTGTGCTAATATGACATCCAAAGATGCTTAAAAAGAAAACATTGTTAGAGGACGGTGCCCGCTCAGCTCCTAGTGGGAAAAAAAAGAAAGAAAATAAACGGGGGGGGGGGGGGGGGGGGGGGGTAAAGAGACCAGGGGTGATGGTGGGGTGGGGGAGATGTGTCCGGGGGGGGGGGGGGGGGGGGGACCTTATGAAGCATGTGCTAACAGATTCTGGCGCCTATGCTACTCTTCCTCACTCCCTTGGTGTGTAATTCCTTGTGCTATTTTGGGCGACTTCATTCAAATTTGGCTTGGAATGTGTTCCATTGCCTGGCAAATTTTACTACAGGAAGCTGCTGGGCCGAAAGAGTGAGTATCATATAATAATAGTAATTTTTAGAATAAATATTGTATCAACACACAATTTTGTATGTTGTTGTTAGACTTCGGCAAAGCTGGCATCCTATAACATTCAGTAAAATTAGATATGTTAAAATATATCAAGAAACCAACCGAAATTCGACATTCAACATTCAGTCTGCACCCCATAGAGTCAGTAAGAGTCCACCATGATGATTGTCACATTTCCACGGTGCAGCTCGTTTCAATTTGTTAAAAATTGAAATTACCACACTACCACACCTTATATTTACACTTACAACAAGGCTATACTAAAGTAAGAATTAAATGATTTTTTTTCTGTATATTTAAAATTCAGGCATAGATGACTTAGTAATCATAATAATAACAGCAAAAAAAAAAAATATTTACTGAAGTATTTCTAGTTTCTACTCAACTCAATACGCTAGCCGCTAGATATTGAATATTGAATATGGATTTTTTGGCTCTCCTTTAAATAACGGTCGCTAGCTGGAAAGCCGACGGCCGCTTAGTCGGAGTTCACTCCCTTGGCTGCATTGCAAATACGGAGCATAAAGAGGGAACGAAACAAATGACATACTTACCTGTCATCATACGGTTGCGTAGGGTTTGGGTTAGCGGTAGGGTGTGGGGTAGGGTTTGGGTTAGGGTTAGATGTGAAAATTTTGACACAGGAGGTCCAAATAGTGGCCGACAATCTGATGCTTGTGGCAGTGGCACCACTGGAATTCTAAATATGACGGCAATAGCGCGCGGCTGGTGCCCAGTTGATGGCGAATTGTCCGTTTGAGTAGCATCCACAGTCCTTCAATTGTTTGGGTGTGTATGTCACTGTGCGCGATTAGTTGTAACTCCTGCGTCAAAATTTCACATCTAACCCTAACCCAAACCCTACCCCTAACCCTACCCCTAAAATATACCCTAACAGGGCCTCAGTTTCGTGTCAATTGTGGACTTCCGGCGACTTGAAATGCGCACATCTGGCGACTACTGCCACTGCCGAGAGTATCTCCCATGTCGCTATGAGCGGAGTGGATTGAGGCTTAACTAGATGGCTGGGACTCACGTGCAGCAGTTACTGCATCTTCTGCAGCTTCCTTCATTTTATTTGCTTGGTGAGTATGGGAGATTCTATCGGCGGTGGCGGAAATTCGTAATTGACATGTAACTAAGGCCCTGTTAGGGTATATTTTCGGCCTCGATAATTTGGGACCATTATTCAGAAGATAGCCTTACATTCTGTATAATTGCTGGATTTGTGTTGGATGAATGGATATATTATTTATAACATTTACATTTAGTGTATTCCATTCCTGCATGCATATATATAATTTTATAAAAATATTTGTGTGTGTCTTGTTATTGTTATAATTATCTAGATTATAAAAAAATTATGTTCTTCAAGCCATATACCATATATACACAACTCAATGAAAGTTGGCTACAATTATAAATGCACCCACTCCTGTCTTTGGGAATAATTAGTTTAAATTAGTGATGAGACTGCAATTCCATCACGACCAAAATCAAATGGAATGTAAAATTTTTTTAAATTGCATAATCAATTACCCCAGAGACATTGAACTTCTATCCTAGCAATAGGCAAGTTCAAGGTTTGAGTAATTGTAATGTTAGTTTCAGCTTCATAGCAAATGGGTCACCCCGTAGTTGTTCCGCTCTGGTGCCAACAAAAAACACATAATTTTCATCACAGTCCCTTGTAGAGAGTGATAGACTGCTGTCTCTGCATATGCACTAGCATACGCACCCATTAAAGGCATACGGTAGGCATCAAAAGTGATAACACAAACAGTCAGACATTAGAAATGCAGTTCATCATCGACAGTTGCAGAGGTAAATAATAAATCAGCAGTTGCACGCGCGATTATTTTTAATCACATAAGGGCACCACCAATATTGTGACGACAGGCCACACACCATTTTCTGAATCTACAGTTCACAACACTGTGTTGGTCACATTCGAAAAACATTCCAAATAAAATCCGCAGCTCACAGGGTTGCACCATGCACTCAACTTAGTAGCTGGGCGACGAAACTATATCCTTTGTCTATAAATAGAGCAGATATGCAACGGCCACCGCCTGGCAGCAGCAAAAACTTTGCCATGACTCAAAACAGCAGCGTCCATTCTGACCACAAGGTTTGAGTGTTCAGAGCGGCACTTTGGACCTCCAAAAATTCACCTGTGTACTGATCATGCCTCACGATTTCTTTCATTCTGCTTTCCTTTCTTTCTCCCCGTCTCGGTCATGACTTTCTTTCCCTAAGCTTTATTCTCTCCCTCTCATCTCCTCTGTCTCCCCCTTTCCATATATCTTTAACACCACCCTCCACTACCTCCCCCATCTCCTTTCTGAAATGGGAAAATAGGAATTCGAACGGGATTCCACTTTTACCTTGAACTTGTGGCGTGATGTTCCCCTGCGGATTTGAAAGTCATGAGTGGGTTGGGGTCGTAACTTTTTTCTGAAATTACCTTGGCTCCCAGGTCCACCAGTTTTGTAAGAAATTGAACTATTGCAGTTCTCACGCTGACAGACCTCAACAAGCATGAGGCGATAAGGATGCACCCTTGTTTATAGACCATGGCAGAGTTCTTATTGGGAGGTGGTAGAAACTGGAAATTTGGCGCTCAGTGTTCTTACCCACACCATGTCTTCCTTCTCTTCTGTCACTTTTTTCTTTCCTTTGATCTTTCACTATTTTACCCCTCTCTTCTCCTTTTTCTCTCTTCCTTCCCTTACTTTGTTGTCACTCGCTCTCCCTCTGCCCCCTCCCCCTTCTTTGCCTCCTCTTCATCCTCTCCCATTTTTTGTATATTTCCTTACTCTCTCCTCTCTATTTCTCTCCCCCCACCCTCCCCCTTTTTTCTTTCTTGTTTCGTAATTTTCTGGTGGCTTTTTCTTTGATATGTTATTATATTTGTTAGCCACTTGGAAAAAAGCCCTAATCCAAAAAAAAAAAAAAAAAAAAAAAAAAAAAAAGAGGTCCTAGCATGAGTTTTTAAGGATTTTTGTAATAAAAAGCCACCCCAAGTATAAGCCTTAGTAAGATAGTCAGCCAGTCTGATTTTATTCATCTTTTGAAAGGCATGATAAGCATTTAGAATTATAAAGTTATTAATAAATTATATTATTGACACTAATGCTGTAAGTAAAGGATAATGTAGAATTTATACACCCCCCCCAAAGGAAGTAAGACATCCCTGGCATCTTTTGGAGCAAAAATGAATCTTATACTTGGTTTGGGGGGGGGGGGGCGGCGGGTAAATAAAATTATTCAGGTGAGACCTAAAAATGCTGAAGGGGAGTAGGTTTTCATGCGAACAGCAGTTGAACATTAGCCAGTCAGTCCTAAAAGACAAGAAAAATCAGTTCTGACCCCTGAGCACTCTATTAAAGTCTTCTAGGTGTGAATTCCAAGCTCGATTTTGAGGAAAAGACATGCACTCCCTGCCTCTCAACAGAGATGTTATCAAAGGGGACTGGATAAGGCAGTGGTCTTCAACCAGGAAAGGGGGGGGGGGCAAATGAGGGAGTTTCAAGGGGGTAGCTGCCAATTTTCAAAGATTAGCGGTACTTGTAATAATCAGCTTTAATAGTCATGAAAACAAAACAGTGTTGTCAGTTTGATGTGGAGAGTGATCTCCGTTGTGCCTTGTCCAACATCACAGACCAAGAAAAAACCAAACACTTCGATATTTGGAACCTAATTTGCCAATTTATGATGATTGTTTCTTCTTTTATTTGACACAATGTTTTATGTGCATGTTTTTCTCCAAGTTTTTATTAACAGTTGTTGGAATTTTTCTTTTTGTCCTCCTTTAAAAAATAAAATATTGGGTGAGGGTGGAGGGTCAGGCCATATGCTCAAGGGGGCACCACCTGAAAAAAAGGTTGGAGACGACTGGGTTAATGGTTTGCTGAAATATCTTGGTCACATCACACCATAGCTATATATCTGAAAACAGTGTCTCAACTGCTGTTTTAAAAGCGAACGAAGAAAAAGAATTATACTGTCTGTCCAGAATGTGCTCACTTGGTATTGAAAATGAATAAACACACATGTACTTTGTGACATGCACACACACACATATACTGACACATTTATTTTTGTGCTACCATCAACAGGATCTCAGAATGTATCAGAGAGGAATTCTTGGTCAAGCACCTGGAGCATATGGTGTTGTTAGATATCCACATATTCCAGTTGGGGGCTATGTACCACCCGATGCAGGAAATAATTATGGCAGTAACCAGATGGCAGGGGCAGGCAATTATGGAAATAACCAGATGACTGAGGATTATGGAGGTAACCAGATGGGAGGCAACTACGGAGGCAGCAGTGCAACAGGCAGCTATGGGGCTAACCAGGCACCAGGCGGTTACGGGAGCGGCCCTGTTGCCGGCAGCTATGGGACTAACCAGGGGGCAGGCAACTATGGGGCTAACCAGGGTGTAGACAACTATGGGGCTAACCAGGGGGCTGGCAACTATGGGGCTAACCAGGGGGCAGGCAACTATGGGGTTAACCAGGGGGCAGGCAACTATGGGGCTAACCAGGAGGTAGGCAACTATGGGGCTAACCAGGGGGCAGGCAGCTATGGGGCTAACCAGGGAGCAGAAAACTATGGAGATAATGGCTATGGAGATAACAGCTATGGGGATACCAGCTATGGAGATAACAGCTATGGGGATAACACTTACGGAGATAACAGCTATGGGGGCGGTAATGACTATGGAAATAATGAATATGCGAGCAACAACTATGGGGGTAACCAGGTGTCCAATAACTATGAAGGTAACCAGGTATCTGGTGGATATGGAGGGGGTAACCAGGCAGCAGGTAACTATGGGGGTAACCAGGCACCAGGCAATTTTGAGAGTACCCCAGTGCGTGCAGGAAACTATGGGAACAGCCCAGTGAAAGCAGGAAACTTTGGAGGTAATCAGAAATCAGGCAACTTTGGGAGTAACCAGGCATCGGGCAACTTTGCGAGTAACCAGACACCGGGCAACTTTGGGGGTAACCAGGCACCGGGAAGCTTTGGGGGTATTCAGAAAGCAGGTAACTTAGGGGGTGCCCAGGCAAAGTCAGGCAACTTTGGGGGTAACCAGAAGTCAGGCAACTTTGGAGGTAATCAAAAGTCAGGCAACTTTGGGGGTAACCAGAAGTCAGGCAACTTTGGGGGTAATCAGAAGTCAGGCAACTTTGGGGGTAACCAGAGGTCAGGCAACTTTGGGGGTAACCAGATGTCAGGCAACTATGGGGGTAACCAGAGGTCGGGCAACTATGGGGGTAACCAGATGAGATCTGGCAATTTTGGTGGAAACCAGATGCCAGGCAATTTTGGGGGCAACCAGGGAAGGGCAGGAAACTTTGGGAAAGGCCAGATGGGAGGGAACTTTGGGAACAGACAGATGCCGCCATTTCACCCCGCCATGGACTATCCAGAGCCGCCAATGAGACTGCCTATGAGGGACTTTGACATGCCATTTTTTCCCCTCGGCATGCCCTTTAAGATGCCAAGACCTTTGATGGAAACCCCAACAGGCAGAGGATTTCTCATGGGTGGAAGACTCAAGTAAGTTCATTTGTTTCATGCCATACTTCTGTTCAGTCTCTTGAACTAGTGAATTCAAATAACCTAGAGTTCTCCCATGTAGGTTCCAGAACCCCCATGTTGGGGTAAAGAAACAATAGACCACTGTCACTTAACTCTTTCAGTCATGCAGTGTTCTAGTTAACGTCCGAGGGAATTATGAAAGGAAGTACTCAGCTCATGGGTATACTACTTGCAGGAAGGGTGTCAAATATACAATCCTTGAAGGAAACATAGCTTCTTCTTCTTCACGTTTACCGGCTAAAACTAAAAGCTGGTTGTTTGTCCACTTCTGGACTATAGTCCTGTTGCAGAAACTCAGTGCTTTTTGCACATCGGTTTCACAGCTCCAACCTATTTGCATGCAGACTGTTGGTTCCTTGCTTCTGAAATTAAGGAATGTCTGTTCACTTGGGCAAAAATATGGGTGGTCATCGAGAAGTGGCACCCAAACATCGCTATAACTGTATCACTTCATTTGATGAAAATGTGTTTATACTCTTTCAGAAAGTGTTTAAAAAAATGGTTAATTGAAAAGAAAATTTGTGCTGATGAATCATCAGAACATCAGACACCAGAAGTGACATTATCTGATTTAATAATGGAAGCTGACTTCCCTTCCAAACAAAAGCCATTGGGTTTTTCATCCAAAAGGTAACTTCGTTTTAAATTTTTTTTTTAAGGGCAGTTGCGTGGTCTTGAGGCATGGTGTCGGCTCCAAGTGCTAGAGGTTCCGGGTTCAATCCCCGGTAAGGGCTAGGATTTTTTTCACTAGGCTTGGACTTCTAGTAATTTCCCCAGTCTCTGGGTAGTGAGATAGGACGCCTGTGTGCATTGTTGCGCACATAAAAAAATCCCTTGACAGTTGGAAATCGAAAAGAAAAGCCTAATAGCGCTGCCGGGGCAAAATGTGGAGTTAAAAATCTACCCAAAGTATTTCAGGATCCTCGCCGGTGCCACAGAGCCTGTATATTGTGCTGAGCTTGTTTGGACTCAGACATGAGTTAGAACGGAGCACTTATGGGTTACTACCTGTGTGCCAGGATGTTGATCCGTTGTTAAAACTTCCAAACCTTAAAATTTAACTTATGAATTTATATAGGCCTGCAGTATATATGTCGTCAGGATGAGTAAATCTCTGTCATAATAATAAAGCAATAATAAGTGCAGTGGTTAATATGTAATTACAATTTTTTGCAGAGATTTCTGAGATCGACTTTCAAGTCAGATTTATTTGTTTGTTACAGAATAGATGGGCAAAATTCAGGGATGGGAACAGGTGAAACCATGTTTAATTAATTCATATGAGAAATAATTTGTTTGGGTTTCTTCTTTTTAATATTAATTCTTCTGTTTGGATCCGATCAACAACAAATATCAGAGTTCCACTGTACGATACAGTTAGGACAGATCCATGTGTCACCTATTCTTATGTACTGTGTTTAGAATATTCATCACCTTTGAAAGGCTTTGGACAAAACTGTAATGGTTTTTGTTTGATTATTTTCACAGACGCTTCTATGAAGATGATTTACCCCCCTTCCCAGCTAAGAGGGCAAGGCCGGCCGGCCCACCACCTGGACCTGTGCTGCCACCAAAGGTTAAAAACAACTTCCTGGTACCTGTCAGTGAAGGGACAGAGAAAGTAAGTTTTACTTGTAAATCAACGCTTATATGTTTGTTACAGTGTAGCTCAAGCTGTGTGATGTCCTGTTTTCAATCGAGAGAGAATTTGCTTTCTTTGAGAGGGATAACATAAATTATACACAGCCCATTCTTCTTCTAATTTTTCTTCCTTTTTCATTTAAAATGGTGGTCAGCACATTGCGTTGTTGCTTACTGCTAGGCAGCCATATCTTTAACTTTTGGCCCAACAAATGCAGTTTCAGGAACAAATTATTTAGCCGACTTTTATGGTATGCTTTTTAGGGGGCAAAATGTCTGTTATCTTTTCAGCCCTAAAATAAGGCACTGGAACCCAGGAATAGCTAACACTAGTGAAGTGGTTGGCTGCATACTCTTTAAAGTTGTGGGTATGATTTTGAACACTCTCCTTTGGTTTGTAAGTGCTTCAGCCATCTTGTGCATTGTTTTTAGAGGAGCAGAGCTTGTGCTTTTTACGAACCTCTTGCTGGAGACCAGTCATTTTGAGGAACGAACGAACAAACTTTATTTTCAAAGGGTTACAAATTGGGCACGCAGGCTCCTCTGACATTCAGCCTTTCTAAGCACTCATTTTTAGAGAATCAATGCCTGTTATCAATAATGCATAGATATAAAAAAAAGAAATATAAATTATAGAATAATGCATACGCACATCATGTGTACACAATCGTACAAACTCACATGGGAGAAACAATGATCCATGTATGATAAAACCTGGTGCAATAAATTTGAACCTCTTGCCTTTAAACCAGTGGTTCTCAACCTGTGGGTCACGACCCTTTTGGGGGCCGAAGACCCTTGTTACATGAGTCGCTTAAGACCATAGGAAAATACATATTCACTGAAGTTGTGAAGTAGCAACAAAAATCATTTTATGGTTGGGGGGTCACCACAACATGAGGAACTGTATGAAAGGGCTGTCGCATTAAGAAGGTTGAAAGCCACTACTCTAAACACTGTTTAAATAAAGAGGTAAACTGAACAAGTAGCACTATGTACAGGACATCATCATCCTGTGGCAGGTCCTTTGCAGAATGTTGCTGACATCACAGCCTGCCTAAGAGAATCTTTTGCCAAATCCCCTCTCTCACACACTCATAAACTCAAGTAATTTACAGTCAACAATACTCTTACAGTTAACGGTGCCCCTACAGTTACCAGTGCTCTCACTTTTAACAGTGCCTATACAACTAACAGAACCGTCACCTTTGTCAGTGCCATTACAGTTAACATAGCTTCGCAGTTAACATTGTCCAGCATTTTTTAAACAGATACCTTTTGCCACAAAATTTAGTTAGTCAACAGATTGTCCTCATTGAACCTCAAACCAATCAGTTCATAAGTGCTCAGATATCCTCCTCAGCTGTACTGTATTGGTTTGTTATTTTTTTTTCTTTTTATCTTCCTGCATAGTCCTCCTGTTTGACCACACCCCTATTAACATTATGTTCTTGCAGTCTTGTCCTGGTTACAGATTCAGAGCCATCACTTGGTTCTCGCAAATGTCTCATTGATGGTTCTTATAGCGCATTAAGAATGTTAGCACGTCCACATTAGGGTAGCGTTACCTGAAATCCTATCAGTTTGCTCATTCCTAGCATGCCTATGTGCCCTGGCACGAATACAAAACTGATATGTGTCAGCCTCAACTGTCTCAGAGTTTCCAACCACTGTCTTAAGACCCAGCCCATCTCCTATTTCCCTCTGCATGCTCATTGAGTCTCAGCGAAAACTTGCGCGGGTAAATATTTGTGTCTCCAGCTGTGTTATTGCTTTGGTCACTGCCATGACCTCCATAATCAGACTGCTTGTCAAGGCAAAAGCATCAGAATCTTGCTTCACCTTCTGACAACATCCTGAGCCATAAAAGCCCATGAGCTTCTCACGTGGTGAACCACAGACCCATCTGTGTAAATGAAAGTGTCCCCTGCGAACTCAAAACTAGAACGGACCAGACCCTGATTTAAAAAACATAAATGACGCTGCTCACAGTTTGCTGCAGCCATCACTCTCATTGCTGCTAGGCCCCGCTTGGCTTTTATTTTCACCTGTGTGCTCAGTATAAGCCAGGCTACGAAAGATTACTTTGTTGCATGTCTTCTACCTGGGGTGTAAAGGTTTGCCATAGAGATTGCCAGACTTCTCTATCTGGCTTTGTTCCATTTCAGTCCTCTGCTGACTGTCACAGTGGACCCTGTGCCACCCTGGAGGTCTGGTTCCCTGGTTCTTAGCCTCCCATGCCTGCCATGGTGGCTGATTTTCTTCCATTCTGCACACACATCCAAACCATTGTAACTGTGACTGATCCACTCGAGTTTGTAAGGCCTAGGTTTGTTTTAAGATCTTGACATATTGTCTGATTGCAAACTTTTCCCCTCGTCAATTGGACCACCTTTCTCAGATATCTCGTTTCTGAGGCCTGAAGCTGGCTTCTTTGGGTGCTACAAAGGATAATGACTGATTTATTCTGATACTTACTTCCGTTGCAGTTTTGTTTTCCACAGCTTTGTTTCTATGTACTCAGGGATCATTACTTTTTTTATGTTTGTATTTCAGATCACAATGGACATCTGGAACTACTTTTTGTCTGCCAGAATGGAAGAATCGGATGTGAAAAGAAAACTGAGGCTACGCAAATGTATCATGGCCATAGTTGGCAGTGCATTCCCAAGTATGTTATCTCTTTGTGATCATTGAGAACCTAATAATTTAACTTTGCTATGGCTGTAGTTTGGTGCATTTCCCATTTCAATGTATGCTGTCTGTAAAAAAAGAACATAAGGGACCTTGTTCAACCCTTTGGTGCAGCAGGTAAATGATGTTAGACCTGTAGTTTTATAGATTTGGCCACGTCATGGTGGATGATTAAATCAATATTTGACATCACGGCACTCTAGACATTCCCTCACATGCTCCTTCCCTCTCTTCAGTAGCCAGCTAATGTACCAGTTGCAACCTGATTAAAATTATGCCTGTGTTTCCCCCTCATTGTTGAAATCTTCCAGAGCTTTTACTTACACCCGATTGAATTAGTCTTTCAGTGTATGGATTCTTCATCTGTTCTATTGCACTGTTCGTTTGATCCCAGAGAGCCTTCCCCACGTCCACTTTATCATTTAGAAGCCATGATGGGCGATATGGTCAGCGCTGTGCCAATCGCCTTCACTCTGTTGGAAATTACCTGGTACCCATTTTAGCCTGGGTGGCCTTGGTGTTTTGAAAACCCAAAAAATCTGCTCTAATGGTCCCTAGACCTTTGGGGTGGCATGTAAGAGTTTAGCCGCTGTGCTACAGTTGGCTTCTGTTATTATAAAAGTACTTTATAATCTTTTTCCACCAAAAGACCTCGAATGTCCTATCATATGAAGTTAACAAAAAGTAGTCTTTCTTGGTACATACTGTACTGAAGTGAAGTGTTAGACTTTCACACATTCTAAGCCAGATTATGAGATATGGTAGCCAATAATTTTTGCCTCAAAAATGTTAAGTCTGCCTTAGAGCAGCACTGGTAGAGAAAAGGAATGCTACCACTCAAAGAGATTGAGTCTGGACCAAGTGTACTATCCACTGTGCCATCGTGATTGAACCTGGACCAAGTATACTAGCCACACTGTGCAACTAGAAGTGAACTAGACCAAGTGTATGACACACTGCCACTAGGATTGGAATTTAGACTGTTCAAACCAATGTGCCATGAAGATTGTAACTTAAACCAAGTGTATTAACCACACTGCCACTAGGAGTGAATTTAAGAGAAAATTTTTGGCAAGGGGTATGATTCTTAGTCATTTTACTTGTTAATATATATATATATATATATATTTAGGTGTTTGTTTGCAACATGTGGACAGCTCCAGTGTTGGATGCTGCTAGTGAAAATATAGACGATTTACTATTTTGGCCACTCTGGACCACATAGCAATCTGCTGATAGAATGAAAGCTGTATTTTAGGGCAAAAGAGCTAGAGGACATTAAAGATGCACATGTACAAATGTGAAGAAGTGGTCATTATAGTTTAGGACAGGGCTATTTAAGTAAGTTTACACCGGGGCCATACTTTTGAAACTTGGGATCTTCGTGGGCTAGAAACTCGAGCTCCAGCATAGAAAAATTATAAATACAACTAGGCCTCCACGGACCAGCTAAGGCACACGGGCAGATAGTTGAATAGCACTGGTTTAGGATAATGTATATAAAAAAAGCTCAAAATGTAAAAACTAATAGAGGTTCATTATCTTGACTGTAATAGTGAATATTAATGGAAAGCTGTTGTGTTCAGATTTCCTTTATGTGTTCTGAGGCGCCTCCCCCCCCCCCCCCTTTTTTTCCCCACACCTTTGGGTGCTAAAAGAAGCAGGAAAAACAAGCATGCCATAAAAGACTACTAATTAGGGGTGTGCTGAAATCAGGTGCGTTAAACTGAAAGGTAAAGACATCACAGATTGGCTGCAAACCACATTACACTCTTAAGGTAGAATACACAAGAAGTAGCATTCAGATGAAAATACACAAATATTTAGCGACATTTAATATAGCACAACTAGAAAGTTTTTTTTTTTTTTAAATACATACCCTAATCATTTGAGTGTATTCAATTTTTCAGATTGCAGTCTGTTCATAGTTGGCTCATCAATGACTGGCTTTGCAACAAAAGGAAGTGACGTGGATATGTGTCTCATGATATCTCAGGAGGAGGTGAGAAAATAATCCTTAGTGATGTATTCCTTTCAATTTCTTTAGCCAGTATTTTCTTGCTATTTCTTTTTTCTTCTCCATGTTCACTGGCTGTAAACTCAAGCTGAAAGTTCTGGCTGTTTGTCTACCTATGGACTTCAGTCTTGTTCCAGAATCTGAGTGTTACCTGCACATCCGTTTAACAGATGTAGCCTTTTTTGTATATGGTTCCTTGCCTCTCAGGCAGATGCACTGTGACTTTAAAGAAAGCCCCAAATTAGTTGATTCTTGCGACATACTTGTTAAGGAGACAGTGGGTATTTTCTTGCTGTCAGGTACAGGGAATTTGATTTTGATTTTGGTTGGCACCTATCCGTCTTTCTAGATGATAAAAGGTAAAGTCGAGAGGATGAAATTCATTGCCCCGAGTTTTATCCTGCTTGGCTCTGTCTCTCTCCACAGAAGGGCTAGCTGCCTACCAAGCATTGCACAGTGCACGGACTCCGTAGCTCTGCTGATGATCCTGAGGGATTGCCATAAAAATTGCACTCGTAACCTGAGCGACACAGCCGTAAACTGAACCCACGAACTTCAGAGCACGAGGCAAACTGCTTGGATACTTCACCACAGTGCTCTAGGGATTCATAGGAACCACAGCTCACGGCGATGGCAAATAACTGGCAAGACCCGCTTGTGTTCAGATTTCCAGTCAGATCCTGAGATTTCAGGGTCACTGCTGCTTTTTAGGCACTCCGCTCTTAACCTCTCTGTAATCATTGTACTCCTTTATTTCTACTTTAGTATTATGTTGTAGACTTTGGTAGATGAAGCGATTGGACATGGCTTAGTGCAACAAAGCCTGCTTATGATATCACAACATCTAGTTTGAGAATGGAAGTGGAGGCAGTCCTTTGGATTGGGAATCAGTTGTTGTAATTGTAACTGACTCACAGAGTATGTCTAGAAGGGCGGAGACAGGCATGCTGCATGCAGAGTGGCAAGAATCTCTTTAGAGGTCCCAGGTTGCATTATTTGGATATTTTATGATATTTTTATGTTAGTGTCCTGAGTGCTGTGATGTCCATTGTTTAATTCAACATTTTTTAGACTTTGGTGTGGTATCTTGTAGAATTGTGTGGTGATGTTCAAAGAATTTGGTGCTATTATGTTGTAGCATTTGGTGTTAGGTTTTAAAATGTTATGTTATAGAATTTGGTGTTGATATGCTGTATAGTTTGCTATATTGAATTAATATTATTATGCCGACAAATTTAGTGTTATGCTTTAGAGCTTTGAGCTGTTTACTCTTTTCAGATTGATCAGAGAAGAGATGCTTCTATCATTTTGAACTCCATTTCAAAAGCCCTCAGGCAGTGTTGTAAGTTTGATATCGTTTTTTTGTGTGTTCACTGGCTATAAACTCCAGCATAAAGCAGCACCTAGCAACCAACTGCACACAAAAAAGCTAGTTAAACAGATGTGCATGCAAAACTCGGGTCATGGCACAAAGCCAGTCCAAATGGACTAACAGCCAGGACTTTCCGCCTGAGCTTACAGCAGGTGAACAAAGAAGAAGTAGAAGGACACACAAAAACACATTTACATTCCACAGAACTTTTGTTTACACTTTAACTTTACATGGTACCCATTTAAGCGCGCGTAAGCGCACACACAATCTATTTGTGGCCTGTGTAAAATTGTGTTTTTTTCAAAGGATTTTCCAGGATTTCTCATGGGGCCGATTAAAAATCTTTTTTTTTTTTTAGGGTTGCCAGGGTGACACCATTTCTTGACATATTTTTATCCTAAATTCCTAAATGTTATTTCACCCTCTTTTATTCCTAGTAGTTGACCCCCTTTTCAGGTCATTCTGAAACACATTATAATTGCAATAAATTTTGGTGATGGGGGCTGTGGTAGTTGGGAAAGCATCCTGCTGCCGAGCAGGTGCTCACATATTCACAGCCCCATAAAGGCTGGATAAAAATAAAAAATAAACATTTTTTAACCTTGGCTGCCAAGTTGACCTAACTTAAATTTAAATGGGTATAAGGAAATAATATTGGAAATAAAGTTAGCTGGTGCGCTATTGATCACTGATCAGCATTAAAATATGGACTGGAACAAAATATGGGCTAGGAAAATCATCTTTTACTTATTTCCTAATTTCGGTTCAGTGCCCTTTCCTATTTTTTATTTATATGTTTTAAATAAAGCAGTAGCAAGTATCCGTCTAATGACTGATACATTATCGTGGTGCTGTGAATTGATTTTACACTGGGCAGACATGCCAGAGTAAAAATGTTCCAGTGTATAATTATATTTAATATCCACACATGTACATACATCAGTCAGCAGGCCCCTTCTAGAACCTTGCTTTCGCCATGGCATGCATAAAAGTCTCTCTCTCTCTTTCTCTTTCTCTCTCTCTATCTCTCTCTCTAACCAGTTTCCAGCCCTATGTGCTTTCATAGCCAGTGAATCTTCAGTGTCTTGTATCCACATTTGCAGAGGTCTGCCTCTGCATCGTTTTCCAGAAACTTCATCATCATTCTCTCCAGGCCACCGTGACGTTTAACATAGCCAAAGTACCTTAGCTTTCGGTCAGGATGTTGTTTATGAGCCAATTCTCCTTGATGCTCTGATTATGCAGGATGTCAATGTTTTCTTCCTGGTCCATGGTTTTCTTAAGAATTTTTCTATAGCATTTCTGGACAGCTTTGATTTTTTTTTTAAGGTCCATGTTATTCTAACAATTTTTATGCAGCACTTTAGTTCAAAAGCTCTGAATTTTTTCTTCATTGTGATTAAGAGTCTATGACTTATATCCATAAGTTGCCACAAACGGGAATCTACGACTCACATCCATAAGTTGCCACAAAAGGAAGTATTTTTCTGACTTCTTTTTTAGTCACTTTTGGTGTTCACTGTTGAGTCTAAATGTTAAAACTATATAACATTTCAGTATTTTCATTATTGATTTTAATACATTGGTGTAGACATATATTTTATTGTCTTGTAACCTATCTTAGCATGTCTGGACCATCGACAAGTCATCAAGGCAAAGGTTCCAATCTTGAAGTTCTTTGACAGAGTCTCGTAAGTAGTTTTCTACCAGTCATTCAGTGATAAGTGCAAATTTATAATTTGTGAAGTCATCTGGCAGGCAAAGATTGTCTCCAGTGTCCCCCGGGTGCTGATATTAATTTGAAATGTACATTATTGACTGCCTATATTCTTGAATTTATTATCTGCAGCCATTTACTAATAACTAAACGTTTGAAAGCATCCACAGAAAAACTACTACAATAAACCTGTTTTTTTAAAATGTATGTTCTACACTCTAAGTTGTATGTCTATATTGCATTAAGGTTTTGAACAACGGATCAACATAATGGAACATGGGTAGTAACCCATGAGTGCTTCGTTCTTCTTTTAACTCAAGACTGAGTCCAAAGAAGCTCAGCACAATGCACAGGCTCTATAACTGCGACGAGGACCCTGAAATACTTTGGATAAATTTTAAACTTGAAATTTTACCCGGGCAGCCCCATTAGGTTACTCTTTTTGATTTTCAACTGCCAATGGATTTTTTTACGTGGGCAGCAATGCACACGGATGTTCGATCTCACTACCCAGAGACCAAGCAGAATTACTAGAAGTCCAAGTTCACATGAAAAAATCCCAGCTTCTACCGGGGATTGAACCGGGAACCTCTAGCACTCTAGACGCACCCCATGCCTCGAGACCACGCAGCCCCCTAAATTACATCGATTGTATTATTATGTCTGTTCAGGCACTTAGGAAAGTCTGGGGTTGGTGTGTAAAGGTGTTTTATTCTACTTTTCTTCAGATACCAGTCACCTGTTAAAAGGGAAACTAAAATATCCTTGCTGGTTTCACAGAAACCTCATGCACGACTTGCCATAAATTCATGTTGCACACCTCTGATTAATTGTCGTTGAGAGACTCGAACCCGAATGACAGTCATTTGACTCCCAGAGATTTCTTGACCAGGTGGTGACAACTCAGACATTCATCAGCCCACTCCCATATCACAAGTTAAATAGTAATTTGCTAATGACAGATCATTGCTGAATATAAATAATCCTGCAAATGTTGTCATTGCTGCTGTCCATTGAAGGCATTTCCTGGTGACCCATTGTTTCTTGTAGAGTATGGATACATTCCTAATTTATGAACACTTTGTTGTGAAAGTTCTCACTTGTAACATTAAAGAGTACCTTGCTACCCCCGCACATTTCCCAGAATTGGAAATGCGACGAGCATGCTGCTTGACATAGATTTCTATCTATACCCCTGATTGGCCACCATTGGTGCGGCAGTAAATACCACATCATTCGTCCATTCCATGGGAAATTGCTGCTTGTGCATATTTTCTGCGGCCATAAATGGTCCCCTGACTACACCGATCTGTCGGATTCGCGGTTTATCTAAGGCCACTTATTCAGGCACACAAAGGGAAAATGCTGGTCTGCATTGCATATTTTTCCAGGGTTGATGTTCTGCCAAGACCATGCAACTCTGTCTGATTCTCAAGGTAGTCTCTAACCAAGATCCTGAACCTGGACACTTTCAGCACACTTGCTTTATGAGCTGTCGTGGGATCCACTTGCATTTGTGATTCTTGCCACGATGACTTCACGCCCAGGTAAATCTTCAGTTTGTGCCTAACTGGTCCCTGCAAAGACAGCCTGGCCCTTGATAAGTGGGAGGCCTTATTTATGGATGTGAGGCAAACAAAGACTTATGTACACAACGTGGTGTTTACTTGGTTGAGCCCTGAACCAAAGCATCACGTACCAGCTGTGCATATGGAAGTCTCCTTAGATGATAGGGCATACCTCTGTACCACTGCTACCTTCCCTCTAAGATCACATGTCATGCATGAGGGTTTTCTGAGAGGTCAGAAAGGAACCATAGACCTTTAAATAAGGTTGGTCCTAAAGACCTCATCTCATAGAGATGGCACGGTATCAGAAAAGCTGCACAACAAATCTGGATTGAATCAGCTCACCACACAATGGCTAAAAGAGCAAAATGGTTTGATAAAATTGAGTTCTTTATCCCCCGTCCTCCCCCCGTAAAAATGTATCGCCAAACTCCATGTTTTATTGTTAAAATAGCCTGGCTGTGATCTTTCCTTTGTAAATGTCGGTATTTTTTGCTTCTGATGAGTCAACACTTCAGGCAGAGCCATAGATCTCTACAGCAAATGTGATCAGATGTGGATGCTTTTCTTTCCAGTTAATAAACATGTCACATTAATTCACTTGCACAGCCCTTCTTATTAGACACTTCTTCACGTTCACCGGCTGTAAACTCCTGCGGAAAGTTCTGGTTGTTTGTCAACCTCTGGACATTAGTCTTGTTCCAGAACCTGAGTGCTACTGCATATCCATTTTACAGATCTGACTTGCTTGTGTGCAGATTGTTGGTTCCCTTGCCTCTCAGGCAGATAAACTCTGACTTAGAAGGAAGCTCAAAATTAGTCAACTCCTACGCATATTTTTATAAAGACTGGGTTTATTCTTGTTTTTCACTCAATGGGGCCCCAGAACCCAAACATGGATTTGATATCTAATATCTTATTTATATTCAGACTGTATTTCATCAGGAGATGGTGTAGTGGCTAGTTCCTCGCCTGTGGATCCAACAGTTATACGTTCAGATCTTAACGGAGCGATACTGTTTCCAAAAATGACCTTGGCTCCCAGATCGACTCAACCTTAAATTGGTACCAGGTAAAACTCCTGGGTAACAAAGGCGCCGGCCTGATCTTGACCACATCACCGACTGAGTGCTGATTGGTCTACAAATATAGGTCTAGCCTTATATGCCCAAAACGCTTGCAGGGGCGGAATAGGGCCCTTAAAATTTTTTTTTTCACTTATTATTAATTTTTCACCTCTGGCAGCATATGAGCTGACTGAAAATTTTTAGAACTTACGTACTTTTAGTAGTTAGATTTCATTGTTCCTTTTTCATGAGTTTCATATTTTTTCAGTGGAGTCGATTGTGACCTGAATGTCAACAACCTTATTGGCGTGAGGAACACTCATCTGTTGCGCTTTTATGCCTACAGTACGTACACCTAATGTTTTCATTGTTTCATGCATTTGTTTGTTCTTTCGTTTGCTAGAGCTGTTTTGATCTCTGCAGAATGGCTAGCTGCCTGCCGAGAAGTTGCACAAAGCACAAACTCTGTAGTTCCACCAGCTGTCCTAAGGGATCCCTGTAAAAATTGCACTTGGGAACTCATGAAACTCAAGCACTTATGAAACAAACCCATGACCTGACCCCTAAATTGCAGAGACCCCAAGGTTTAAAAAGATATTCACTTCTGATTTTCCTACTATATGTTCAGTATAAACTATCTGGGAAGTTAACCCGGTCAGCAATACCCGCTGAAGTCTGGTGTGTCGACCATAAGGTGCAAATGTAGCTTTGCTGTAGATAAAAACTGCGCAGTTACGCCACTGACGATCGAGAAGAATGAATGAATAAATCATTCAAGAATTTACAACATGGCACTTTGGAAAATCTCATACCTGCTTCATCTCCTTCTTCAGTAACCAGTGAAAAGCTGACATGCTAATAGTACCAGTGCAATCTGATTTAAATTCTGTTTTTGTCTCCCCTTCAACGTTGAGTATCTTTCAGAACCTCTACCCACTCTCTGTTTAATCCATTAGAGCCTTTACCATATCCATTTATCATATAGTAGCTTGCCGTCCAGAGAAGCAGCAGCAGCTAATCTGTTAGCCTGCTTGTTGCCTCATACACCTAATTAACCTGGACAAAAAAATCCATGATATGCTCTTGATCTGGGTCTGATCAAGTGATGCAAGCCACTCTGTGCGCAGGACACCAGTTTCAATTTTTCAGTGCATACTCTGTAAGTCTGTTACAATTACATGTCGGACTGTGCTGTTCTCAAGCCGCCCTAAAGCAGCTGTTACTGCTTCCACCTCAATTCTCATACTGAATGTATTGACGTTGTATGCGACACTCTCTGTTTTTAAGCAGTGTTCATTTATCCTTGCAATAAAACCACCACCAACTTTTCTTTATCTTTCACTATGGACATATCCGTATATATTATGTCACCTGGGCCTGAATTATTGATCAGCTCTTGCACCACTGACTGTGATTCACCAGCTATCCATTTACGGCACCATGGGTCCACAGTAACTATCACTTAGTACATGTCTGCCTTGCTGGGGGGGGGGGGGGGGGGGGTTATTGGCACTGCCTGTGCTGTCCAAGAGCCACATTTTTTCAGCCTTAGTCTATAGTTCTCCCCTAAGGTTCTATGCAGAAGGTGTTCTATGTCTGTTACAACTTTAAAATGCGTTAAACCTTGTATATATCATATAGTGATGGCAATGCAAGTGCGTGTCACATGCACACACTTGGCGTGTCTTGTGTACATCCCAATATGACGCATGTTTTCTTTTTGAAAGCTTCTCTGTTTGGTTATGAGATATTTAGTGGTCCCCAAGCAAATTTTCTAACCAAAATGATCGGTTGCTGGTAGGGTGTGTAGAGCATTTTCCGTTCCATGTCCACTGATGATGCTATCACCTTCAAAGAATTAAGTCCTTTCCCTATCTTGAAAACTTACCTCTTTGAAAAGAAGAAGATATATGCACTGTAGTTTTTCTGGCCTTGTTTTTTTTAAATGTTATTATTTTTTAAGATTATTGCTGGTAACTTATCAAGTGTTTTTTTCTTCTACTGATGAGGTTACCTATCTGTTCTGCACACACAGTCAGATGCAGAATAAATTATTCTTGACAGGGAATCACAATAATTAGGTCTAAGAATTTGTAGGGGAAAAAACTTGGACAGTGCGACTTAATCAGATAAATGGTAACCTGATTTTCCTGTGTAAAACTTCACTTGAGGCCATGCAGTCATATACATAAGTGTACCACCATTTCCTGTACAGATAGTCTAAAATTAGCCTGAAATTTCCACAACTCTGGGTTTATTTTTTGAATGTATTTCTCCTTTAGTGGGTCTCAGGGCGAGGTGAGGTTGGGGAGAATAGATCCACTGACCAAGTGTGTTGCAAATAAAAAAAAAAGGTGACTAAGGCTGTATTTTGTGTGTCGAACGCATGGCAAAATAGTTAAACCTTTTATGGGCTACTGCTCTTATATGGAAGCTGCGGTAAGCTAACAGTGTTAACTAGGTCACCCATTGTCTGTCTGTTGGTCTATACAAGTAAACCTTTAGGAGTGCCCTAGAAGTGGAACAGTGTTAACCTTCATCACCCATTGAGTGTCCTTTGGTCTATAAAAATTAATCGAGCACCACACGAGAGAAGGCCGTTGTGAAAAAAAAAGGAAACTGCTCTGGAATGTGGTATGTTTACTGAGAAATAAACAAAAAGTTGGGCTCTCCACAGAACTTCTACCCCCGCATTATGGCGGCCAAACAAATATCCTTAACGGGGCTCAGTCATATTAAAAATATGGGAACTTCCGGCGAAGAACAAATCGCGGCAAAACTAGGATCGGCTCCGTATAACGAAACAAATGCTCTAACAAGGTCTCGGCGATATGTTAATTGTGGACCTGTTTCTGTGACTATGCCTCACCGCCGACTGTATCCCCCGCGCCGCTACGCGGTGCGTGGATGGGGGCTAAACTAGATAGCTGGGACTCACGAGCAGCAGCTACCGCATCTCCTGCAACTTCCTCCAATTAATTTGCTTGTGAGTCCCATGCACCTAGTTTGGCCGCGCAGCGGCGTGGGGGAAACTGTCGGCGGTAAGTGTAATCGCATTTTGCGAATGCGGAAATGTTTGAGGACAACAACACTAATTTGCGTCGGCGCACGTGGTCTCCCTGCCATGTCGCTTTTATCGTCAGTAATGTTGCGTGTCTCCAAATTGTCAATGGTCGCTAGAATCGTCTGCTAGTATCGTCTGCAGAAACGCTCGAAAGTGCCAACGGTCGCTATTATTGTCTGCTACTATCGTCTGCAGTGTTGCGACTCTTGAAATTGTCAAGTAATCCTAGTTTTGCTGCGATTCATTCGTCACCGGAAGTTCGCATATTTTTAATAGGACTGAGCCCCGTAAGGATATTTGTTCGGCTGCCAATGCGCGCGGGGGGGGGGGGGGGGGGTAGAAGTTGGGAGGAGAGCCAAAAGTTGTGCTGTCTCCACAGTGGGTTGTTCTCAGTGTATCCACTGCTACATATGTGGTGAGGCTCCAATCTCTTCTGTAGTGCAACTCTCATACCACAGTCTAAAAGCCTTCAGAATGATATTCTATTTGTATGATGACTGACTGGCCAACTGTTTCATTTCAGTGGACTGGCGTGTTCGACCACTGATGTTGTTCATCAAGAAATGGGCAAGGTACCAGGACATCAATGATGCCAGCAAACAGACCATTTCCAGCTACTCGCTGACCCTCATGCTGATCCATTACCTGCAGGGTAGGTGCTGACAGTTTCATGTTTTTAAAGGGTTTAAATGCTTCTTTGGGTGTCTAGTGGGGTCGGTTCGTCATCATAGACTGCTGATAAGCGTGGCTGTCATGTTTTGCCATCTTAAATGATCAGTAGAATCATCAGTCAGGTCAGTGATCTTGTCTCATCCCTTGCATATGGCTAAGCCATTCAGATATTTAATTAATTACCTTCCGCGCTCTTTTCCCACCAATCTTATCAGTTGTAACCAAATTCTCAAGTCCATTATTTTGCATAACAAGTCCCCCGTCCCCCACTAAGAATACCAGCAACCTTTAAGAAGTGAGAGACATAGTGGTTCTTTTATTTTAGTCAGCTCAAAATATTAGTATAAAATCACTGTTTAGTTTTTAACTTTAAAAGAGCGGAACAAATCTGCAAATACAAATTGCATCATTTTAATAGCATATAATAAACAAAAAGACATGATTGGCCCATGACCAGTCAGTGCACGTCTTGTCTGCTTAGTATTTACTGTTTCTGCTGCCTCAAGGGTTTCCCATCCATTAATGTCGGTTTATCATTGTAAGATTCAGGAATCGGAATGTCAATTTCATTTTATGCAAGGGTGGGGATAAAATGTAGATGTAATCCTGTAGCAGTGCCACTGCTTTTGGGTTATGATGTAGTTAGTCCTCCACATATAGTAAAGTATAGCAAGTAAAGGTCCCTTTTCCACGCCTCTAGGCATATAGGGCTAGATCTATATTTTTGTATACCAATCAGCACAAGATGGGTGATGTGGGACTGCACTCGGTAACTACTTGAGGCTGGGTCAACCTGGGAGTCAGTCATTTTTTAAAAAGTCCGGCTCAGCCAGGGAGCGAACCCACAACCTTCCGATCCGCACGTGAGCTTCTAGCCGCTGTCCTTCGCATATTCTAGATCCTCACAAGTGAAGTGTGTTGATCAGTTCTCTTTGTGTCACTTTTCCTTCCTTCCCATACATTGCACAGAAAGTTCTAGAAATTGTCTGATGATTGTTTTTAAAAAGCTGGGTCGGCTCCAGAGTTGTACTGGTTGGGGAAAAATGTTGCCATGTCTTAGTTGATATTAATAATAAAGTATATTTGCTTATAAGGTTAGGACAGAGGTCATTTAGTGTCATTTTTCTCTCTCTCCTCGCACACACACACACACACACACCCACCCACCAAATCCCACCCCCACCCGCCCACACACACAAACGCGCGCACGCACGCACACACACACACACGCACGGACACACACTATATATATATATGTAAGCTCTTATAATGTTTATTGTGTAACTTAGTGTTTTGTACAGAATAAATAAAAAGAGTTAACTGATATATATATCTATAGTGTTGTTGAATTATTACAGTGGGAGTAAGTCCACCTGTTGTACCCTGCCTTCAGGAGACTAAACCTGTAAGTAGATTTTGTTAATCCTTTGATCCTAGATATTGATGATGTTCTATATTTACAGCTTATAGCTCAGAAATGTACATCATTTGTTCACCACTTAGTCAGTCACTACGCCATTGTGTTACCAGGACTCTAAGGGGAAGCAAAGAATAGTTGTACTACATCCCACCAGGCCTGCTTTGCAAGGTGACCAAGGGTATGGTTGGGCTTGGAGTTGGCTACCTCATGCCATAAAAACCATGAACAAGTCTAAAAAAAAAACCTATAATAACTGGCCAACCAAGATTCCTCTTCTTACCATTCACTGGCTGTAAACTCCAGTGAAAAGTTCCCGGTTTTTTTGTTCACTGCTGGACTGCACATCCACTTTACAGAACTGACTTATTTGTATGCAGATTGTTAGTTCCTTGCCTCTCAGACAGATGCATAATTACCACTTATTAGTTGCCTCCTACGACATACTTGTGGTTAGGGGGGGGGGGGGGGGCAGTAGGTCTATTCCTGCCTCCAAAATGAAGCCATGGAGCCCACACTGGGAAGCCAATCAAACTGAGAAGAGCTCTTTCAGAGGAATTATGTGAAGGAATTAAAGAGCAAGGGGAGAAACGGAAAGGTCACGGAGTGAGTTGCATATGATAGGTTGGCTTGAAGTGAGTTCGTTGAGGGTCAGTGCTTCATTGGGGAATAAAGAGCAGAAGAAAAAGACAGCCTTTCTGTAAGAATACCTGGCATTCAGTACAGCACACAGATAAATGAGGTGTATTTGTATGCATGTAGGAGGATGCCCATATGTTTTTAAATAATTGTCCCCATGGATGTTTTTCTTCCTTAAAAGGGAGGGTTGTCAGATGGTATGGTTTACAGCTTGACTGTTGTCTGCACCTTTTGGCCCAGTACATCGGATTTGAGAAAATCTTTAATAATTATAACATGCTTGTTAAGACCAGGCCTTCCTATACGGTGCCTCAGAACCTTTGTAGAACCTCTTGGAGATAAAGGCAGCACCTACAGAGCTAGAGCTGGAAGTTTTACCTTCAAATCATTCACCAAGAAAAGATTGTAAATTTAATTTGAAGCAAAACAGGCATTGAAACACAGTTTGCGCGTGTGTGTCTGTACACACACACACACACACACACACACACACACACACACACACACACACACACACACACACACACACACACACACACACACACACACACACACACACACACACACACACACACACACACACACACACACACACACACACACACACACACACACACACACACACACACACACACACACACACACACACACACACACACACACACACACACACACACACACACACACACACACACACACACACACACACACACACACACACACACACACACACACACACACACACACACACACACACACACACACACACACACACACACACACACACACACACACACACACACACACACACACACACACACACACACACACACACACACACACACACACACACACACACACACACACACACACACACACACACACACACACACACACACACACACACACACACACACACACACACACACACACACACACACACACACACACACACACACACACACACACACACACACACACACACACACACACACACACACACACACACACACACACACACACACACACACACACACACACACACACACACACACACACACACACACACACACACACACACACACACACATATATATATATATATATATATGCATGCTTCAGTTGTTGGTTCATCTTATTGTTGACTTTTCTTCCTATGCCAGGAGCTGTTTGATCCTTCACTGGATGTAAGACAGTTGTCCTTGAACTTTGAACCCTACTTGGATTTTGTCTCAGAGAATCGAGCAACACTTGGAGAATTGTTCCTGGGATTCCTGGATTATTACGCAAACCAGTTTTCGTACGTAGAGTATTTATAACCTCGTTTCACTTACAGTGCAAATATCTTTTTGTGAGCGTGAATATCAGCCTACTGTGTTTTTATATTCCGTTTTGAAAGACACTGGAATGGATCAGGGAAGGTGGGGTTTTGCCTTGCAACTCTGATGGTCATGGAGGTGAATTTTTGGACTGTCTTTCAATTTGTTCGTGCGTCAGGGTCCTGGTGAAGCCTTGACTTTTTTAAAGAAATGACCTTGGCTCCCAGATTGACCCAGCTTGAAAGTAAAATGACAGCCGGCGTGATGCTGACTACATCACCCACCGAGTGCCGTTTAGTCTATAAAATATAGGTTTAGCCTTATATGCCCAGTACACATGAAGGCGGGAAAATGGTCCTTTCAGTTTTTTAACTGATCTTCCATAGTCATGACTTGTGTGGCAGTTTTTGTTTTGTGCTATGCCTCCAGCAGGGGGCTAGCTGTATTGCAGAGAGACTGAGCCAGATGGGGTCAAACCCAGAGCCACGAATCCTATTTTTCTGCTGTAGCTGGATTCAGGATTTTGAATCTGTGCGAGCGCGTGCATGCATGCACGCCCCTCACAGAAAAATGAAACTGTTACACCCTAAGCTCCAACATCACTTTGGACACTTTGCTGACCACTGGAGATTCTGCTTAGTACTTCGTACATTTTGTTTTCCGGTGTGGCTCTTTTGGCGTCTTGATAATGTTGAAAAGATCAGAACGGGTATTTTTTTTTTTTTTTAAGTATTTTGCTACTTCTTTGTGAGGAAATAAAGGAATTATAGACAAAGTTTTGTGTACAAATTTAAAAGCACTCGCGAAAGTAAACGTTTACATTTAGTAAAGTTATTTCTCTGTTTGTGTTCAGGGGTACCATTGTGTGTATGTGGGGGGGGGGGGGGGGGTGGATAAACCAACAAGCATTCTGTTAGAGTCTACTACTTAGGGGTTTCCTTCGAAGTCTCAGTGCATCTGCCTGAGAGGCAAGGAACCAAAAGTCTGCCAACATATAAGCCAGATCTGTAAAATTGTAAAATGGATGTGCACCTAGAACTGGTCATTGAACAAGACTTGAAAGTCCGGAAGTGGATGAACAACCAGAAGTTTCCTCCCTAGTTTACAGCCTGTGAATGCAAAGAAGAGGAAAAATAAAGCCAGCAAAGATGATGCAGTTGAAAAAAACTAATAATGATGTTTCTGGTCTGAGACTTTTTTTTGGGTAACATCAGTGCAACCTAGACATAAAATAGCCAAAGGTAATAGAAATGCATGTTTTTTTTTAGGGTGTATATTTGGATTGATCTTGATTTGAAATTAATTTCAGCTTTGAGGATCAGATCATCAGTGTCAGGCTTGGCCGACTACTAACCTTAGATGAAGTGGCTTCTGCTGGCAACACCATGCAGTGGAAATTCCTGAACATTGAGGGTAAGTACACACCTAACTAAGGGGTCTCTGTGGTTAAGAGTGTCACCTTGTGGCCATTAGCCTTGGTTGGGCTGGTCTAGTAGGTAAGCTCCCACATGGGGACAGCACACCGCTCTTCTTCTTCTTGTCCACATTCACCGGTGTTAACTCCAGTGGAAAGTTCTGGTTGTCCATCCACCTTTGGACATTAGTCTTGTTCCAGAACCTGAGTGTTGTGTGCACACCTTTTTTACAGATCTGACTTAACTTGTATCTAGATTGTTGGTAACTTGCCTCTCAGGCAGATGCACTCCAAATTCGAAGGAAGTGCCCAGTTAGTCAACTCTTACAACATGCTTGTTGGAAAGGCAGTGGGTCTCTTCTTGTTTTCCCCCGCAATGGGGCCCAGGATCCACAAAGAGACCCTACCCCTCTTCTGACCCTGCAGCTTCTGCATCACGCTGTGTTCCAGGCGATTGGTGTAGCATTTTTTTGGGGGGAGTAAACAAGAGATCATGATGCATGATTGCAGGGTCTGTAAAATACTGCCCAGGCTTTGTGCTATGGAAAGTCATCCCTGGCATTAATTAATCACACTAAACCATCACCACAGCCTGTTTCCCGTGCATCTTTATAATTGAGCATAACACTCTTGTCTGGAACAAAATAAATTTTAAAAAATAAACTTGAAACTGTTTCATGGCTAAACTTCTTTATCTTCTGCTCTTTGTCTCCCACTGGAGTATAGACCCTCAACCAACTCAGGCCAAGACGTCCTACCCTTTGCTGTTGGATGCAGCTCACCCTGTGTCCTCCCTCTATTTTTTAACTTTACCCTCTAGCTCTGTTCTTCGTGTGATTTCTGTGCGCTGTGAGTCTTTGCCCCCTGGAATCTGTGTGAGAAATGCTGTAAACAGGCATAAAACGATAATGTCACTCAGACAAAGCGATAAGAAGAAGAAACTTGATCTGCATGTATAGATATAAGACCAGAGATGTATAGATAGAAGTCCAGAGAAAATAAGACCCTAAAATAGGACTACAGAGTCTTCTGTGTTGTGCTAAATAGACTACTTCTGGCTGTTTCAGAACCATTTGAGAAGACCAACACTGCAAGATCTGTCTACGACAAGTTTGTCTTCACTAGAGTGCAGCGTGTGTTTAAGAGCAGTCACCAAACACTAGACAAGACCAGAGATCTGGAGCGCATCCTCATGAGACCATTCTAAGCTAGCATGCCAGTCCACATTTGAACAGTGGCAGTCATGATTTGAAGACCTTCAGATTGACGATGCCAAGAATTCAGTTTCTCATAAATATCATCCATAAAATGTACATAAACTGGTTGTTTTCATGTGGTAGATTTTTCAGTATTTTTCTGTTTTTTCCAAAGTTGACATTTGTGCAGACATTGTTTTTAAAATGACGAGCTTAACAGATAATACTTTTCAAATCTAGTTCAGCTTAGACATTTTAGCAGTAGCAGTTTGAAGTTTCACATTTCAGAGATAGTTTAGGATTTCCTTATGAAAAGTTTAGCTAAGAGATATCAAATGAACAAACCCTTGTGGCGATTTATGGTGTAGAGTACCTTGTGTACGGTTTTGCAAGGACATCTCAATTAAACAGACCTCTCTGTACTGATAGTGCAGACAAAGCAACACTTAGAAGATCAGGTGATTGTAGACGGTGACACAACAAAATATCAAGTCTTTTTTTTTTTTTTTTTACACCTGGCAGAGTTTATAAGTAGTGGTGTGGTGCTTTGGGAGAGAATATTTGAAGAAAAAGGCATCATAGAAGGTATATATTTGCCCAGCTGATTACTGGACCTGTGTGTGTCCTTACTGTACTGGCAGGAAAGGAGCACAGTCATATCATGAGTGCTGTGACATAGATGTTGACTCACTTTCAAATCCAGCAGCGATCGCTAGAGCCCACGGCCGGTGTTTGAAACTGGGCGGTTCCCGGGGTTCACCCAGCCTCTAGGTAATAGGTACCAGAGTTAATGCTGCGGGTTAAATGGAGGAACATCGCTGTAGCTACGAAGTTGCGTGCAGACGGAGACACAGGCAGACAGTTTCTTATCAGCTGTTTGTACTGGTGGCAGTGCACTTATGGTTAATAAAAGCGAGCAGTGACGCTGGTTCACATCTCCCGACTTTACCTTTAGCTTTTACATAGATGTTGGATAACAATTTCTGACTTTTCAATGATGGGAAGTGAGCTGGTGGAAAACCCGACTACTATCCTATTTGGACGAAAAGTACCTGTCATGGCTCTCTGAGATAGTGAGCTCAGAAGTGCAACAGTTAGGGAATGAATGATGTTGGGGAGAATGATGTCATCAAATCCACTTTCAACTCTTATCTCCAAGGTGAAGATCTTAGATAAGTTTCTTGTAGCAAACCTGCATTCTTGCTCCAGATTGTCTCATAAAACTTCCATCTTCTACTCTTCATTCGTGATGCCATTGTTACATCTTTTGCCTTGTTCTCCACTAATATGTGTTGCTTTTATTTCAGCATGGCTATTTGTGTTATTTGGTATACGGGCATTCCCATGAGATGACCAAACCATTTCATCTGTTCTTTTTTAATTAATTGTGTAACTGATTTTAGTTGTAGCCTTCTAATTTCCAGATTTTTAATTGTTATCTCTTGCTAATCTAGCAGCTTTTCTAAGACATCTCATCTCTTTATAATTTTCTGTTCATTGTAGAAAGTGAAATTGTTTGACTGTGGTATCAGTTATGACACAGAAATAGTTCTTGTGAGATTGAATTAGTTGACAAAGATATTTTCTGTGTCAGATGGTGGTGTTGTTGGTCCCAACAACTGATTTTCCTTTGCACCCCATGCGCTCATTTTTCCATTTTTTCTCCCGAGATGTGTTACAACGGTAGTAAGTCTTCGAATAGCACAAAAAGAGAAAATTTAAAAAAGGGAAAACCCGTCATCATGAACGTATGTTTATCATGAACATATGTTTAATGGTAAAGTTGTGAATTTCATGAAATAAAAATATTGCTCCTCAAACTGGTTATACCAGCTGAGTCCGAAAGGTACACACTGTCGTTCCTACATCTGAGAGTTTGCATTCACAAAGTATATTTAATTTTAAATTACTTGTTCAAAATTGACTTGTCATTTACTCAGTTGAGTTACATTTGTACTGGCATTTTTATGAAAATATTAAAATCATAATAAAGATCATTTCGTCACCATTATTGAGTTTTTTGGGGGGTTTGTTAATTTATCACACTGTGCCAGAATGTTTATATTGGGATATACATGGTGTTTTCATATAAGATGTTGATTGCCTCTTTACTAACTTCAGTGTGGTTAGACCAAAACCATCTCCATTTGACAGACCATGCTGCTGATGTCACCAAACTGGGGTAATGATACATTTACATATTGTTAGCCTGGTTTGGTGACGTCAGTAGCATGGCTGATCAAATGGAGAATGTCTTGGTTAGCCACTGTGGAGTTTCATTCAACCCTTTTTGCGCCATGAATGCTAAAATAAATGGGCCATAAACCCATTGGAATTTCTGGGCAAAAATATATTTTTTCCCTTCTAAATATGTAAAGATATATAAATTAAGTATGTGTGTATGTAAGTATGTATACACACACCTAAACCTGTGTGTATAAAAGAGTGAAGAATTAAAAGAAATGCATTCCCGGGTCCTAAAACCCATGACCTTCATCACTGATGTTTATGGGCATTTTTTTAAGGTCAACCTGGCTTTAAAAAAAGCCATTGGGTTTACAAGGAAACACCTCTAAATGCTGTGTTTAGTTATATATTTACAGTCGGGCTTCCTAAACACTACGCAGGCATATATAGAACCAGTTGCATTTAACTATGCTTGTCAGGAGCAGGCCAATGCTTCTCACAGGGTCATTCTCCCTAGACCATAATGATCTATCTGCGCCTCAGCACTGTTTACTTGCTCCCAAAGGGCCCTCACAATATCTGACTTGTCATACATCAATACACCACCAAGTGTTGCAGAGCCAGCCTGTCTCTGCATGTTTGTTTCCCAACACACCGGCAGTTGGAGAAAATATTTAAAGGATGCTAACTACCCGGGACCTCTGAAGTGATGCTTACCACTCTGCACCTAGCATGCCTGTTTTCACCTTTCTCAACATGCTCCGTGAGTCAGTTACAATCACGGAACCTGTGTACAGCTGATTAGAGATTAAAGAGTTAGACATCTCAGGGTGATAGGGTTAATGCAGTGTATTTTGTTTAACCTTCTCTTGTGTTCAAAAGGATGAAAGCAAAAGTAAGGGGATCGACTACAGCAGGTTTCATCAGCCTGTCAAAAGCATCATACAAATCATCTCATGGGAATGCTCTTGTGCCAAAACAAAGAGCCATGCTGAAATATAAAATCACTAAAGAGCAAGGCTGCACAGCTCCTGCAGGATCCACAGGTATTTAAACAAAAAACCTGTGAGTTGAACAATGGTCTGAAATCAAACTCATTACTTTTAGAGCACATATCAAATGGCTTGACTGCTTCACCATCTAGACCTCCCCAACATTCAGAACGCTCACTTGATGTGCCAACCACCAGATCATTTCAGTTCCAATTATTTTGTAAAATCAAGTGATTCTTAAGAAGAGTGGCTGGCCGAGCAGTCGCCTTAGACCTTCACATATTCTAGGCTCTCAGCGAGATCAAGCTGTTTGTCATTGTTTCATTCCCCAGCTGCGTTGTTTGGTTCAAAAGTGCAATTTTTAAGAAGACTTCTGAGGATTATTGCCGGATCTACGGTGTTTACACCTTGTACGATGCTCTCAGCAGGTGGCTAACTGTTCTGCAGAGAGGGACTCAGCCAATTGGGATAAAACTCGATGCAATGAAGACCCTCCTTTTGACTTTGACTTTAACATTCTAGGTCATAAATTACAAGGTGGAGTGGTCAGTTACTTTTCTCATCACTTTTGCAGATAATTCTCTGAAAAATGTTGGGTACCCATTTTAATGACAACGGGGGTCTACTAGTGTTGGTAAAAATTAGCAGGCTTTTGTCGCAGATTAAATCGTTTTTCGACAGACACAAGCTCCTATGCCATTAATCCTTTAGCTCTGAGAAGCTGTAAAATAGCTAAAACTGACACTTTCTGTTGGGTCTAATTCACCTGTAGATGTGACACTTGTTAACTGATCGGTTTATGAGAAGCACATTTAATGCTGTTGGATGTTTTTGCACTGAATCCGAATCAATGCTGATTCAGATTCACAATGTTTAGGCGAGGAGTCGAGAATCTAGCTGTTACATTACTGCGACTCCAGATACAACTAAAAAACACCTATACCTATAGGTATGGTCGGCTCTGTGGCTAACTCGATGCGAACGCTTCATAGTGCCGGGTTCGATCCCAGCTGCGGGCCATGCCCCTTGCGACCGTGGTATCAGGGGGCCGACTACTAGACATAAATTTGCCTAGAGAAACCACACAACAGCCAGGGGCTGCTGGGTTTGGTTCTGCAACGTCCTGTAAAGGATACGCGACTAACCTTAACCATTAGGTATAGTGGTTGTTCAAGTTAGTTGCATATCCTTTACAGGACATTGCAGATTCATTCACAGTATTTCTGGCTGTTCATGATTTCACTAGACCACTAATGAAATCAATACAAGGGGGTTGTATAGTGATTGTAGAAAGTGCAAAATAGAGCCTCAACTCAAGAAACAGGAAAACAGTGTTGTTAATGTTATGACTAACATTGCTGGTTAGAATGAGCTGCAAGAGGCACACCAAACATATGAGGAGTGTTGTCAGCCAGAATATGACTAGCTGTGGGAAGCTGATGTATACACTGAGGAGAGAATCTACACCTGCGGACATGTCAGGAATGCTGTGAGGATAATCCTACTCATAGCTAATCATAACTAATATCAAAGGAGTGGATAAAATCTGTATGTAAGAAAAATTCAAGGTATTAATTTATGACCACAATTGAAGTACAGTGGTATCTCCGCTACAGTGGTAGAAGTGAATTAAAATCATGGGGAAATAAGACTTAACAAACTAACTCAATTTCTAAGCTCCCTATCATTGTGATCAGTTTGGGCTATATATCTCTTCAGAAATGCTTCCACTTTCTCATTATTTTATTGGCATACCATTATCAATGTATATAATGCCTGTTGTGATAGGTTGATCCTTCCTTTGCAGCTGTCTGGGAAGTTTCCAAAACCTACCCAGTGAATCATCCACTCCGATTTCACTAAATAAATGATCCCATTTAGCCCTTTTTTTAAAATCTGCTGCACACCTCTTGAACTCTTCTACTTTTTTTCTGTGCTAACTCTTTCTAGCTTCTCTTGTAATCTATGAGGTGCCTTTCCCACTTTCTGTAATTGACTGCTGCTCCCTTTGCTCTCTACACCTGCTTCATGTTCTACTTCTTGGGTTCACCATGGAGGCTGCACAAAAGCATAGGTGGCGGTTCTGCTGCATACCTTCTGTTGAAGATGTCCAAGAAGAAAGGTACTGGCCCTCTCATACTTGAAAGTCTTGCGCATTCTCACAGCCCCAATCTTGCTAGCTTTAAAAATCAAGACTGAGCATGGCATATGGTCACTCCTGTGATCACTTATGACACACTCATTTTGTGTCCAGCACTGCTGTCAAAGAGTCAACTAATTGTGGCTTCCTTCAAAGTCGAAGTGCATCTGCCTGAGAAGCAAGGAACCGACAGTCTGCATAAAAAAAGCAAGATCTGTAAAACGAATGCACATCCAAAACTCAGGTCCTGAAACAAAGTCAAGAAATGGACGAAAAACCTGGTCTTTCCGCCAGGGTTTATAGCCGGTGAACGCAAACAACAGCATCAGAGAAAATAAACAGAATGAGTCAGAAAAATGGTTACATGTTGAATGGCATACATTTAATTAACATCATCAATCAACAGGTACTTCACAGAATGACACTCCTGACTTGGCATGCCTGAAAGTCTCTTTCTCTAGCTAATAACCACTTTTAATCACATGTAAATTTCATGAGACATTTGGAAAGGGAACTTCTTTAAACCAACAAGACACAACACCAAAATACCTTAATGCCTCAGACTGCCCACAGTTCACATGACAGTATAATTGGCAGTGCTTTGGAAAGTCTCATTACATTCTGAAACATGGACACTATAAGTATGCATATTTCTCACACACGGTAGAAGCCCAATGTGACCACACAAAAAAGTGAGGAAACTTGCACCTGAAAGGCATGTGCATAAGCAGATCTTGCTATCAAAATGATGTAAGCAGAAACAACAGGGTTGAAGAACCTACACCTGAATAATGGAAGCAAAAAAAAAAAAACTGCTGCCGAAAACATTTTTTTACTGCAAAAGAACAAACTTTTAAAATTAGGAACAAAATATAGTGTTCAGTTGAAAGCAAACAATTTGAGATCCATTAGGGAATCCACTGGGACATAGAAATAATGGCACACAAAAAGAACACACAGAGAAGGGTGCTAGAGGGTGAAGTTAAAAAGATGGAGAGGACGTAGGGTGAGCTGTATGAGATGGCGAAAGATAAGAGGACTGGCAGGAGCTGGTTGACGGCCTAAGCTCCACTGGGGAATTAAGGTAAAAATAGAGGTGACTGCATTCAAGCTAATACCAAGAAATTAATCCAGTGAACTGTCCAGGAGGCATCAGTGTCCAGCGCACCTTCATCTAAACAAAACAGCTTTACTATTGTCAAATAAAAAAAGTTACAAAATTTTCATTTTATGATTTTTATGCTTATTGTATTTTATTATTATGGCTTTATTCTCTCTTATCAGTACCATTTATGCATCATTAGCAGTTGTCTTCTTCTTCTTCTTCGCGTTCACCAGCTGTAAACTCTGGCGGAAGGTTCTGGTTGCTCGTTCACTAATGAACTGCAGTCCTGTTTCAGAACCTGAGTGTTGCATGTGCATCAGTTTTACAGATCTCATTCTCTTGAATACAGACTGTTGGTTCCTTGCCTCTCCGGCAGATGCACTCCGACTTCAAAGGAAGCTCCCCAATTAGTCGACTCTTATGACATGCTTATGGGGAGGCAGTGGGTCTATTCTTGTTTTCCCCCACAATGGGGCCCCGGAACCCACACGGGGGATTTTATTCATAATATTATCATCATCATCAGGTGCCTTGCCGTCTGGCGTGGGCAATCATGCTTCTCAACAATCTACGATCTCCTGCAGCATGTATTAGTTTGAGTGCTGACACACCTCCATGCCATGCAACAAGACTGTCAAGAATTTTCTCTCATCTTCCCCTATCCCTCCTTCCACAGATCTTTCCAGTGGTCAAAACATGTTCCATTTGCCCCCTATTATCACTATTACTGTTACACCTTTCTTCAAGCCTTTTTTAAATTTTATTCTATTCATTCCACATCACACTTTTTTTCAATAGCTTCTCACATGACCCCTTTGTGGTTGGAGTACTCTCCCCTTTGTTATTGTTGCGTAGTTCAGTTCATGCCAAGAAAGGCCCTGGCCGAAACATTGATCTGTGTTGTGATGCTTTGTGTACGTTGATCTGCTTCCCCATTTCATTAAGCTTTTTAGTAACAGTTCATTGGATTAATTTCTTAGGAAATAAAGGGCAAAAGAAGAAGCAGTAACAGGCACTCAAGTTTCAAAAGGACTTTAATAGTAATATTGATAAATTGGTTTTGTAATCTCAGTTTTTTTACACTGGTTATTTTCTCCTGTCACCTTTTCTAGTGGCTGTTTCTGGTGAACTGTAGAAAATTTCACGAATTTCATCCCTTTCTGATGCAGTTGTTTGCATTTCTTGCCTCTTTCTCAAGTCTGTTAGTGAGAGGCAGTCGAGGATACTACTGTGATAGATTAACACATATAAAGATAGTAAAAAGAAACATTATGACGTGGTGTACTATGACATGGTATAAATAGCATGCTTTCACTAATATATGGAATGATTATTAAATATAATAAATATTCAATACTTACATATCTATTCATGCGTAAAGGTCAGTTTATATTAATGGGTTTGGTAAAGATTGAGAAAACAAATGACTGACTCTGTAGTGTCACTTATTAAAGACAAAAAGCCTTACAAAGTGTGAGCACACACAAAACAGATAAAATATTCAAATGTGTTCTTCATTATATTAAAAAAAAAAAACAACCCCAAAAAGACTAAAACTGGCAATAAATATACTTCTCAATGCATGCATTTCTTCTTTTTTTTTATACACTGTACACAATGCAGTTAAACCTTGTTAAAATGGATTCAAAATCTGAAAATTGAGTTCATGTTGAACAAAAATAAACAAAATGAATGCAAACCAGGGATTGATAATACATTACTAATGGCTTCTTTATCCCTATTTTTATTTATGGTGTTGTAATGAGTCTATGTAGTTAACAAGACAAGAGACCAAGCAAGATAATGTATCAACTTTTATAAGAAAGTACCTCTGGAACTACGTCGGCCATGCACTCAGAATGGATGAGACAAGACTCCCCCCAATCAAGCATTCATATGGACACAAGAAGGGAATAAAGAATGGATAGAACCCTGGGGTATTCCTGGGGTGATATTACATGTTTCTGAGGTCAAGGTACCTAGACGGAGGGTGACTTTATGTGAATGCAGGACAGCTGCCACCCAGTTTACCAGCCAAGAATATACAAATATCAAAATTATATCTAACTCTGTTGTAGGCATCCTCAAGATCAAGAGTCATCACCACCATCTTCTGTTCATATAGTAGTTAGCTGCGTATCCTTTACAGCAGGGCTATTCAACTGGCGGCCCGCGGGCCAAATCTGGCCCGCCAAGGCCTAGCAAAGCCCGCCCATCATTGCCAAAATAGCGAAATGTAGTTATTGAAAAGAACAAAAAATAAACCAATCAATGTTTCTGTATATTCTTCAAAAACCAGCCGTGTCAAATATGTCAGTTGGAAGTGTTTGTCAAGAATCTGTAAATATGAAGGTACAATGGAACCGGCATAGGAACAGAAAAAGTAATTAGATCAGGGTAAGAGTTCATTCCCAGTTCGCTCAAATAGCAAAACTCGCCTGTTTGAAGCCAAAAGTAATAAGATAGGCTGGAAAGAACCAAGTAACAAGCGGAAAGGCCACCGCTGCACTGGACATTCAATGAAGGCGAGATATTTATTGGACAGGAGGCGTACGGAAATACCTGCACAGTCTCGACAGTTAGAGCTTAGATTACAGAGAATCTCTCCTTAATGGGCGCCACAAACTAATGACACTGGATGCACCAGAGCATCAGACACTGGACACGGCAGAAAACCTGCTAGTGATCTTGTTATCAGGTTATAAAGTCCAGAAGAACGTTCAGTCACATACACAGTCACAGTCAGATGTAGATTGTCGGACGCAATTGTACATTAACAAACTGAATCAGTAACAGTGTTTTAAATTATCTATTTTTAATAATTTAGTTTAATACCTGATGCCATGGCTAGCACTAGTAAGTGGGAATGTAAAAATCGTGCATTCAGCAGTGACTGGACACAAATATTTATTTATATCACAAACTCTGCCTAATTCTAAACCAGTATGCTTGCCATTTTATTTCTTCAACACGGGACTCGGCAACCTTAACCGATCGAATTAAATAATATTTTAAAAAGCTTCAGAATAATTTAAACAACAGATTTGACGACTTTAATTTCCCAAACAATGTAATGTTATTTGTTCGGGATCCTTTTAAAATTCCTCCTGCGTGTAATTTTTCTTCCAATGCTAAGAAGTTGATATCCTCTGTTGATGAAGGTTTTCTGCAGTTAGAACTTGTGGATATCCAAAGTTCCAGCGCAGTGAATGAAGATTTTCAAGAAAGTGGTACAGTCAAGTTTTAGAACAAGAGGTTTCAACAGGAGCAGTTCCCTAATGCTAGAAAAATTGCTGTATTCATACTCACCATGTCTAGCTCAACTTGCACTTGTGAATCAAGCTTCTCACACATGAATGTCATCAAGACAAACAGTCGAAGCTCAATGAGCAATGATAGGCTGCAGGACTGCATGAGAATTGCTCTAACTTCTCACCAGCCAAATTTGGCAAAATTAGCTCAGAAACGAAAATGCAGCATTTTCCATTAATTACATTTTGCATCGTTATACCTTTCGGCTTCTTCTGCAGAACATGAAAACAACTGTGGACAGTTATTATTATTATTGTGACAATGGTAACGTTTATTTATGATCCCACCGACAAGTTGGAAATAGGTGTATTTCAATTAAAAGTGATCCCCGTGTGGGTTCCGGGGCCCTATTGTTGGGAAACGAGAATAGACCCACTGCCTACCCAAAATAATGTCGCAAGAGTCGACTAATTAAGAGCTTTCTTCAAAGTTGGAGTATATCTGCCTGAGAGCCAAGGAACCTAGTCTGCATGCAAATGAGTAGGACGTGTAAAACGGATCTGCACGCAACACTCAGTTTCTGGAACGGGACTAGAGTCCAGAAGTAGATGTACAATCAGAACTTTCCACTGGAGTTTACAGCCAGTGAATACGAAGAAGAAGAAGAATTAAAAGTGAGTATTAATTAATCATTACAGAAGATTGTAGTACACTTTACATTATAATGGTTTATAATACTGCTACATTTATATAGGCTATGTCCTAGGCGTAACAGTTTTCGAGTGTATTAAATCAACAGATTGAAAATGTTGTCAGTTGTAGTGTGGGCTCGGGCCACTGGCCCGCGACGATCTCCCTGTTCAACATTTTGGCCAGCGAGCAAACTTAGTTGAATAGCCCTGCTTGCTTTACAGGATGTTGCAGAACCAACTACAGCATTTTTTGGCTGTTGTGGTTTCTCTAGACAAATTTATGTCCAGTAGTTTGCCATTGCTTTCTGGGCTGTCAGCTTCTCGATACCACTGTCGAAACCAACGCAAAGTGCAAGGCCTGCAGCTAGGATCGAGCCCGGCCCCCTGGTATTACTAAGTTTGTTCGCAACGCTTAAGCCATGGATGCCAACACAGTAGTAGAGTTGCAATACCTTTATAATGAAACATTTCTTACCACCAGTGTTAATTTTCTTCCATTCGCCGTACACTCATTTAAACAAAACAAAAAAAGTAAAGGACCAATGTACGGTTATATTTCCAGTGTAATCTAACATTTCCTAACACTGGTGCTAGAATTTTTCATGTTAGAGAATTTTGTATACTGCAGCCAGCTGTTTGTAAACACAGCACAAGGTGTCAACTGCCCTTTTAAAGGCAAACACAGAAAAAAGGAGAGGAGGAGAAAGGGATATTTCATATCACCAGTGTTAGGATTCTTTCATATATGTACAATCACATTAGCTTTGTAATAATTACAGATTCTATAGCATCAGTGTTAGTATTTCTCCATGTGCAGTGGCATCACAGCACTGTTGTAATCAAACATTTCATTGCACCGGTAATAGTATTCTTCCATACAGCAGTACAATACAGTGCCTTTGTAATCAAACATTTCATAAGACAGTGTTACTATTCTTCCACTTAACAGTTCAGTCATCATACCTTTGTAATCAATCATTTCATACCATCAATGTTGCAACAGTCAGTGTCCTAGTAATTAAATATTTTATAAAATCAATGTGAGTACTTTTCCTTACAACAATACAGTTACAGTTTGCAATTGAAAGTTTCCTAGCACTCGATGTTGGTATGTTTTCATAAAGCAGTACCTCTGTAAACAAATTTATTATAACACCAATATTAGTGTTCCTTCGTGAATCCCTTTGCCTTAAAAGACGGGGAGGAGGAGAATCAGGAAAATCCTGAAAAATCCTTGAAAAACAACTATTTTACACAGATCACAAATATTTAAAAAAAAAAAAAAAAAAAAGTACAATCTGAAAAGGAGTAACCAATATAGATGAATAGACTTGAGAAATAAAAGCCTTTGGCATAAAAAAAAAAAATTTGAATAAAGCAACTCATACTGTGATCTTGGTGATCTTGTAATAAAGTGAGTGCTGAAGATGGATTATGATATAATATTATAATGACTTGAAAAAATAAAGAAACGTTTTTCTCTACATAACTCTCACCCACTCTCTTGCTACTTTTGGTAAATTTAATCAAATGCCAGTCTGCTAAAACACTGCACAGTACCCAAAAAAAACACACACAAAAACAATGCCATTAACCAGGCTTGTAGGAGACTTCCAAAGGCGTACAGCCCTTATATATGGATTTCTCTGGGGATGTATAGTTGATGGCATAGCAGAAATATAGTGACTTGGAGCAAGAGGGGGTTAACCATGCTTTATGCAGGCTAGCAAGGAGCTGTCCGATGCCTTAGTTTGGATAATGGTAGGTGCCCATTACTGAATGTATGACTGAATGACTGAATGTCAGTTACAACAATATCCTGATTATCATCAGAAGCACTAGTTTCAATACAAGGTGTGGAATTCTGCTGGGGTAAACTAGTCTCTTCCTGAACACTGTTTGCTTTGCAAGTAACTGCCAAAGAAACAGGCTGAAAGGGATCCTGACTGTCTATATCAAAAAGACCATTTGTGCTGATAGAAAAACTTTCACTTCCTTCTTTGTGCAGTGGAGCTGAATCTGGTGCCTGATTTAATGCAGGCAATTTTGGTGGTATTACCACTGATGATAACTTAGGTTTGGCGGAAAACTGGTCTGCTGACTGCCAGAAGGAATTGTCATCAAATGGATCTGATGTCAGGGGGTCAACTGTTGCCAGGTTAATTTGTCCATTGTGTTGAAGTAAAGTATGAGGCTCATTTTTTGTCACAATTAGTGGCTGGTAACCTATATACTCTGATAAATCAAGGCCTGAAGACCCATCACAAGCTTGTCTATGAAGCATTTCCCAGTCTTGATTGTTTAGTCGTGCGTCTTGCACTAAAACTTCTGAATTAGGAACCACACAATCAGGCCAGCTTGATGCTAGAGGCAGCTGAGAAGATGGTGAAGCTTGATCCAATTGAAAGTCATATAACCTACAAGGCTGGTTTGAACCATCATCATCTGTACTGAATCCACAAGGATAACTATTGTCAGCATGCCAGAACACATGATCTACATTCTGGTCATCTCTGGCGAAAGGCAGCTGAACCTGACCTTCAGGAATGTTTACATACCTTCTAGAATCTCTGACCTTGTTTACATACTGCTCATGATCTGTATCACCATCATCTTTACCACAAAGTGAACAAGAGCCACCCTTCGAATTTGGACAGCAATTAAACTGGTCATCTGTATCTTGGTTGGCTAAGGACAACTTTGCTGCCATCACTTCTTCACAGTTCTGAATGTGGCTACCATTAATATCAACCTTAGCCACTGCTTCACAAGCTTCCTTAACAGTACATGAATCTTGAGGTGCACAAGTTCCACCATTACTGAAAAAGTAAGACATCTTTTGGAAACGAGAATTCAAATCAGGAAGTAGGTATTCAATAATGTCTTTAAAAGTTGGTCGGCCCTTTGGCCTTCTTGTCCAGCAGTGCCGCATTAAGTGTGCTCTGTAGGATGATAAATGTATATATAAGTACACAGTTAAGTGATTGAAAAAAAAAAGATTTTTTATTCTATCTATAAATTTGTGAAGGCTAAACTATCAACTTTATTGTGGCAGTCTCTCCCCTCCAACCTCTCCACCAGGACTTGTTCTCTGACCTTTGTTTAAATATAATTAAAGACAGAGCAAATGCCTAAGCATACTAAATATCCCGAAACCTGGGATAGACCTTTACAAAACAAACTTGGCATACTCTGCAGCCCATCTGTGGAACCAACTTTCAAGGCCAATAAAAAATATCAATGCAGAATGCATGCCCCATAAAAGATAATAGTTAAAAAAAATTTGTTATTTCTCTCTGGATTTTTTACATTTACTACACTTAGTAATTGTACTGTTTGGAAATCTAAGTATAATTACAGCATATCCCAGCAACTGTGCTTAAGAATTAGATGTTGATGATGTGTGTTATTATTAGGGCTGTACCGAATAGTGATTTTCACTATTCGGCCGAATAAGAATAGTGGGACCAACTATTCGGCCGAATACGAATAGTGTTTCATAATCATCAGGTGACTTGCCGACTGGCGTGTGCGATCATGCCTCTCCACAATCTGCTATCTCCTGCAGCATGTATCAGTTCATGTGCTGATGCACCTGCATGACTTGCAACAAGACTGTCAAGAATCTTCTATCGTTGTCTTCCTCTATCCCTCCTTCCATAGATCTTTCCAGTGATCATCAAATGTTCCATTTTTCTCATAACATGGCTGAAAAATGACAACTGTCTCCTTCTGATGTCTGTGATAAATTGTCTTCGGGCTCCCGCCTCTTTCAAAACCATCGTTCGCTCGGCCGTTCGTTCGATGTAATTTAAACGCACCTTCATATTCTCGTTAGCAATATCTTCAGATTTGATTTGGGCGAAGACACCCTGAAAAAAAAAATGCATGATCTCTCTCTTTCTCCCTCTCTCTCTCACACACAGACACACACTCACACACACTGCGGTTGGCATTTTATGCAGTTTGTACCACGCAACCGGGTTGCAGTTTTCCCTTGCTACGACAAAATAAGGCAACATAAACTATTGTGAGAGAGTTATTTCAGTCCATCACAGTGTATGCAGAAACGGGAGTAAGGTAACCACTATTCGTATCCGGCCCGACCGCAACTATTCGGCCGAATACCGAATAGTTATTAGGTCCACTATTCGGCCCCGAAGCGAATACAAAGCGAATATTCGGTACAGCCCTAATTATTATTATGCTAACTGATGCATGAATGGAATAATGTTTGTAAGGAGTGAGGCCAAAAGGGCAGAATACCAGACGGGCCTGCATGCCCTTTTTCTTAACCTTTTGAAACTAAAGTTTGTTTATTCATTTGTTTGTTCCTCAGAGTGACTAATCCTCCATCTAGAGCTTCACATAAAACATGAACTGGGGTGGTCTCCATGGTGAATTGGTCAAGTCGTTTGTCTCATGCTCTGAAGGTCTTGGGTTTGTTTCCCGGCTGCATCCTTCAGTTCAGGAGTGCAATTTTTATGCAGATGCCTAGGGATTGTTGCTGGAGCTATGGAGTTTGTGCTATGTGTGGTGCTCTCAACAGGTGGCTAGCCATTCTGCGGAAAGAGACTAAGCCATATTGTATATAAACCTGGTGCAGTAAAGTTGATCCTCTGACCTTTAACCTTTTATAAAGCATGAACTAAACAGCTCTAGTTCTAAAATACCTGCACTCACAAACCAAAGGACAGAGCATAAAACTGCATCAACAACTTTCACAGCATAAGGAAACTGGTTAAACCAATTCATCATGGATGAATCTAAATTAACTTTTAAATACCTGAGAAGACTACGCTATTACATTACTACCAACAATGAGATTTCTATGTGACTGAGCAAAAAAATTTGATCTTATTCATATGTGAACTACATACACAGACTGACGTTGATATGCAGTACCAACATTTAGACATCAGAACAACATTCACTGAAGATGGCAAATTGGATGAAAAAATTATTATCTAATACCATAAAGCAAACCAAGTATTGGGACAGTACCCCCCCCCCCCCCCCCTCCCACCCCCAACCTTTTCACCTCTTCTTTCAGCATAAGACAATCCAGCACAAAGAAACATACAAAGCATATTTTTTCCTACCCCATGCTTCCAGTGCCCAAACATAGTCACCCACAACAAACCAAAAAGAAAATTGGTAACAATGGCACTGAGATGCCTAAAAAAGGCTGCAGGAGTAACATAAAATCAGGAATGAAGTATAAGAGAATAAGTCAGCACAGAACCAATACTAAATGATGAAAAAATGATTCAATGTGGTTAAAGAAGAAGAGAAAAAGAAAGGAAGACGTATCTAATTAATAAACTTTGTACTCACATCTTCTCAGGGCACCCATCAGGGACATCCATGGTGTTGTCGTCAGCAATAAACTTGACTACTTCCTCATTGGAGAGACCCTGGTATGGCTGAGCTGCAAGGGTAATCATCTCCCACAAGACAACACCATATGACCTGCACAGGCAATCAGAAAGGACCACTTGCTAATCTGGCCACTACAAAAAATACATAATATCAAACATTTTATAATTTGCACCGGCATTATGTGCCTGCCAAGATTGCTTGCTTGATGGTCCATTGGTCATCTTTGAATCTCCACCATGGTAAAGATTCAACTAACCATAAGACGTGGTTAGTGCCTTGTGGGAGAGTGTGTACAGTTCGGTGGAGCAGATGGATGTGACGAAATGACCTCAGTGGTCTCAGAAGTTATCTTGTGTTTGATAATTTCTTATGTTCAGAGCAGGACAAAGAATTATAAGCAATAGACATTGAGCCTAAAATAGTTCTAAAACCACTATAAGGGATTTGAGAATTGTTTAAACTGTGTTTCCCATCTTAGCCAGACAAAGCAACCTTGCTTTATGTAATGTTACTTAATACTACTGTAGTTAGAGGTTTCACCTGCCCATGTCATATTATTATCTCCTGCCCAGTCTGTAGAGGCAAGTAAAGGGGGAGATAACTTCGTATCACACCTGATTAGCTCCCCTGAAATGCGACCATAGTGTCATAAAAAGTTACATAACACAGACTGAGTGGGGCCGTGTGGTCAAACTGAAGCAGGGGGATTAGTGGTCAGGTAGACATTTCTGGACAGGCCGGCGTCCAGCGTCTGAAGTTTTCACACATGATAGTGAAATTCTCCAGAGAGCAGATATGTTTGGCAATTAAGAATGTTTAATCTTGGTCAAGGTCGTACTGTAGGCTGTTCACTGTGAGTGACAGGCCCCTTGATAGCTAGGTTGATCTAATACGTACCTCTAGACTGGAGAGAATGTGGAATATGAGGAGGAGTGATGAGATATAATGTTTTATTATATATTGTATTAATTGACACATGTATTCTTAGTGTAAGTCAAGATACTACACGTATGTATTTGTTGCCATTATTACAGCTCCCATGTGGGTGAGGATCAGTCGTTTCTAAAAACAGAAATAGAGGGTCATCACGGTCACGAGACTACATTGTGCTAGAACTCGGCCAGCTGAGAAACAGGTGGGAACCAGGGAACCAGGTGGAAGGACCAGGAGAACTGGGCGGAAAGATTGGAACAGCTAAGAAGGGACTCAACACGAGGACTCTCAGAGGTTCCACTTTCTAAAGTTATGTAACATGTATTTATGTAACTAAACACCACCATTATCATTCAGTCGAATCTTAGGTGCTCAGTTATCTAGCTGAAGCATCTCATTACCACCATACCATCACTATCTATTATAACAATAATGATGACTAATGTCATACTCTGATTGCTAGGTTAATAAATCAAATATATGGTCTTATCCTGCATCAGTTTTTGTAATTCCAAATGTGTCTGTTCTTACACGTTTAATTAAACAAATAAGATAGAATAGCATTTGGTGGGGGCTCATTAAATAATAATACAATTTCTTTACCAAGAGAAGGTCGACGGATTGGGTCAACTGCCCTGTCTAGTGAATCATTCAAGATAAAAATATATAGACATCTAAAACCCATTTCCTTCTCTTGTGGGTACCAAGTTCAGCTAAAGTTAATATAAATAACGAGCCAATATGGCTGTTTTCTTGGATATCCAGGACTTTGTCTGAGAGCAACATAGCCCGGATAATAGTTCAGTTAATCTGGTGGAGGGGATGTGTTAAGAGGAAAATCCCTACTCAACATATAAATCATTTAAACCCAAATCCAGAGAACCCACGACCTGGGACGTCACACTAAAAGTGTTGTAATTTCCAAGGGAGTGGGCCGTAACGTCACACTGGGGGCTCGTCCGGGATGGACTTGGCTAATCACTCCTAGATTAATGATAGTAAATTTATTAAATTTAACTTTAACTCTTCTGCCAGTATATAGTCTAAATTAAAATTAGTAATTTATACATGGAGAGAGATTATAAAAGTATAAAATAACTTTTTAAAAATAAATAAATGGATGGTATCATTTAACTGTCTATCATTGATCACGTCATAACCATTGATCATTGTTTATTCAGTAAATTTTAGATAAGAGTTGATTGTGATTATATCTGCTTGCATGTTTCATCATTTGATATAGATTGTAGAACATTGAATGTTGACATCATATCATTGATATTTATGCTTAGTGACTGAATGTAATATTACTTCACATCATTTACAGGCGTAATTGTGTGCTGCTATGTCATTCTAAAAGCTGTCAGTCTGGTAGGCTGCTCTGTTTCATTCACATCCCTGTGCTGCGGTAGTAGTCTACTCTGTTGTCCAGTTTACTGTACCTTGCTCTGACTTATCTCGCTTACTCTGACTCGGGAACTTATTATATCTCTTTCTTAATAGATCTAATAAGATAGAATGGATATACGTACCGAGTACCGAGAAATATGCATAAAATGTGGGGTAGCAGACGGCTTGGTAGGGGCACAGTTAGAGACCTTTGTTAACTACCATATGGTTCAGTGGGATGATAGGATTGCCTGGGTTGCTGCAGAGGAGAAGCGTCAGCGTGAGATAGAAGAAGAGGGTGAGATACAGCGTATAAGCGAACTTAACAGAAAGCGCCAGCTGGAGAGAGAGGAAAGTAAGAGGCAGCAACAACTTCTAAGAGAAGAGCACGAGAGGGAGTTGCAACGTATGAAAGAAGAAGATGAAGAAAGCTACCAGCGTGAGATAGACAGCGAGAGAGAGAGTATCAGCTGATAAGAGCAGAACTCCTCAGAGAACTGAAGCAGTTCGACGAAGAAGACGAGAGAAGGCGACAGTCTACTCAAAAAGAATATGACAGAGAAAGGCGGCCTGAACAGCAAGCAGAAAATGGTGATGATACTATGAGTGCAGTCGAGGAAAGCACACCTCAGACTGACTCTAGGGCACAGATTGTAGAGGTTCAACTTCCCAATTTAGAAGTGCGCACCCCTTCTCCCAAAAGTTTAGAAGCTAGGGATAAGGATGAAAACCACCTCAAAAAAGACAGACAGTACCTCAAACCTACTAACCCAAAAGGGATACTAGGGAAACAGAAGAATTTTTCTAACAGGACCGTAGCTACATTGCCGGGACCCTTAGTTTCCAGTCTTAAGCCAATAAGGAAAAGATGGGACAAGAAAAAGAAATCTTCACAAGGGACCAGACCTACAATGCTGGGACCCCTTATTTCCATTAGCTCAGACGAGCAAAATGAGAAAATTCCTCCCGACCAGAAACTGAATCATGGAGGGAAAAAGAGTGCCGTGGGTACCGTAAACAGTCACGAGCGTGACAGCAGAATCAAGGAAGCCACACCCGATTTCTTCAACCCTTCAAGTTTTTCAAAGAAAGACGAAGGGGATCCGCACATTCCGAAATGGAATAGTAGTAGGAAAACGAGAACCCCAAGCACAGGTGACAGTAGTCACAAGAATGAGGACTGCCTTGACTATAGACCCAGCGGTTTGACTGGCACACCAGCCACTAGTGAGAGCGAGGGCAAGACCCTATGCGACTCTCATATATCCTTCTGTTCGGCTGAACAAGAAGAAGAAATTCAGGCTGAGACAGAGAATGACAGGGCACCTGCTTCTCTTATCCTCTTCAGTGCGGCTGCACATGAAGAGGGAGTTAATCTCAGTTCTGACTCCAACCCCCAAGAGGTTGACGACACAGATGGTAACACGTCACTTCATTTATCTTCACTGGACTTGGCATCAGAAAGCCCGACCAGGAAGAAAGTGAATACTCGAGAGGAGAAACCTCCCGATATCTCAGAGTGCCTACAAGAGGAAACTCTGAAAGTACAGGATATTCCTGTAAACTCTAATGTGGATAGCGACACTGGACAACCCAGGATGTCTGCCAACACTAGAGAAGAAGCAACTTTTGTGGAACAGTGGGTGGAAACTTTAAACAGAAGTAATGCCACCTTATCACTTTTGAGGACCCAAAAGTGTGTGAATGATCTGATCAGTTTATACACTGGCCAGACACTTGTACGCAGTGACTCCGACTGTGACACAATCTTTGAAGAATGTGACCGACTAGGCGGCTGTCTGGGTAAGGAGAGAAGGCGGCAAAGAAGGACAGATCTTTTGCGCTACCGAGGAAAAGGCAGTGGCAAGTTCTGGGTACATCCTGGGATAATGATGTACGACAATACCTCTCATATAAAGAGGAGATTGAAAGATTTCAGCAGGATTGGTGCACGACGGCGGAAAAAAGCGGTGACCCAACTGACTGTGACTCATCCGTTCAGGAAATCACTTCAGGCGCTTCCTTTACAGATTGGGAGTAGCCGAGTGACAGCAAACGTATATCAGCACCGCGAAGACGGGTTGATTAAAAATGGAGTTCCCGCATTGTGGAGAAAGAAGGAACCTCCAGATAAAAGAACATTACTGAGCTTCAGCTTAGAATGCCTACATGATTCTAGGACTAAGGACTTAGCCTGGAAAAATGGACATATGGTGACTGTACAACGATGCAGGACATCTAGATTCCACAAGGAATACTGGCGAAGGAAACTTTGGGACAGAAAGGAGCTGAGAAGTGAAATAAACTTCTTGGAAATCACTGAGTGTCTAAACATTGGCCATAGCGAGCTACAACCAAAATCAACCGTGGGCCTATGTGACGAAATGACCTCAGTGGTCTCAGAAGTTATCTTGTGTTTGATAATTTCTTATGTTCAGAGCAGGACAAAGAATTATAAGCAATAGACATTGAGCCTAAAATAGTTCTAAAACCACTATAAGGGATTTGAGAATTGTTTAAACTGTGTTTCCCATCTTAGCCAGACAAAGCAACCTTGCTTTATGTAATGTTACTTAATACTACTGTAGTTAGAGGTTTCACCTGCCCATGTCATATTATTATCTCCTGCCCAGTCTGTAGAGGCAAGTAAAGGGGGAGATAACTTCGTATCACACCTGATTAGCTCCCCTGAAATGCGACCATAGTGTCATAAAAAGTTACATAACACAGACTGAGTGGGGCCGTGTGGTCAAACTGAAGCAGGGGGATTAGTGGTCAGGTAGACATTTCTGGACAGGCCGGCGTCCAGCGTCTGAAGTTTTCACACATGATAGTGAAATTCTCCAGAGAGCAGATGTTTGGCAATTAAGAATGTTTAATCTTGGTCAAGGTCGTACTGTAGGCTGTTCACTGTGAGTGACAGGCCCCTTGATAGCTAGGTTGATCTAATACGTACCTCGTAGGCGGGACTTAAGTCATCTCCTTTAGCGTTGGGTAGAACCGAGAAGAGGGTGGAGTTAACCTTGCAGACAGATAGGGGTATTAATAAGACAAGCCCTGGAATTTCTGTCAGAATCGCTGCCACGAGCAAACAGGTCGACCTTAGAGGTAATTCTAATGGTTTGATTCTAGTTGGCGATAGCTGGAAGTTTCCAGGTAAGCCTGTACAATTATTTTCAATCTTGTATACATAGGTTAGGGAGTTAGCTAAAATCTAGTCTACCTTTTCCTAATTTGTCTACACATTCTGCTTGAAATAGTCCTTTGTGAGTATTCAGTATCTCAGTTAGGGAACTGCTAAACTATCTCTATTTCTGGTATGTTTGTGGCACATGTTTTACAGTGTACGTTTTCATGTTTATAAAATAAGACTTGTATACTAAAATGTAATGAAATTATAATGTTTCAAGCATCAACCAAAACATGAGTTTGGACTGTGGGAAATGATGCCCACATATGCAGCCATGCTGTTACATTTTGTGTGCCCACCATGTGCTCACCTAATGTGTTCACCTAAACAGGGGATTTATAACCCCAGGGGAAGAATCATGAGTGTATATTATTCACGGTCACTGAAAGATAATATTCAGGACAGCATGCTCGTATAAAATGTTTGGCGTGTTCAGCACATAACCTGCGCCACATGTTTATGTCAAATCAATGTCAGCAAGTTGGAAGTCTGAGTGATGACGGACAACAGAAAGTCAACTATCATGACAGAACCTTAGAGGGAAGGCAGGATATGTGAGACGTCGATTGTGAGACACAAAGACCTTCAGAGTAGACTGGAGAGAATGTGGAATATGAGGAGGAGTGATGAGATATAATGTTTTATTATATATTGTATTAATTGACACATGTATTCTTAGTGTAAGTCAAGATACTACACGTATGTATTTGTTGCCATTATTACAGCTCCCATGTGGGTGAGGATCAGTCGTTTCTAAAAACAGAAATAGAGGGTCATCACGGTCACGAGACTACATTGTGCTAGAACTCGGCCAGCTGAGAAACAGGTGGGAACCAGGGAACCAGGTGGAAGGACCAGGAGAACTGGGCGGAAAGATTGGAACAGCTAAGAAGGGACTCAACACGAGGACTCTCAGAGGTTCCACTTTCTAAAGTTATGTAACATGTATTTATGTAACTAAACACCACCATTATCATTCAGTCGAATCTTAGGTGCTCAGTTATCTAGCTGAAGCATCTCATTACCACCATACCATCACTATCTATTATAACAATAATGATGACTAATGTCATACTCTGATTGCTAGGTTAATAAATCAAATATATGGTCTTATCCTGCATCAGTTTTTGTAATTCCAAATGTGTCTGTTCTTACACGTTTAATTAAACAAATAAGATAGAATAGCATTTGGTGGGGGCTCATTAAATAATAATACAATTTCTTTACCAAGAGAAGGTCGACGGATTGGGTCAACTGCCCTGTCTAGTGAATCATTCAAGATAAAAATATATAGACATCTAAAACCCATTTCCTTCTCTTGTGGGTACCAAGTTCAGCTAAAGTTAATATAAATAACGAGCCAATATGGCTGTTTTCTTGGATATCCAGGACTTTGTCTGAGAGCAACATAGCCCGGATAATAGTTCAGTTAATCTGGTGGAGGGGATGTGTTAAGAGGAAAATCCCTACTCAACATATAAATCATTTAAACCCAAATCCAGAGAACCCACGACCTGGGACGTCACACTAAAAGTGTTGTAATTTCCAAGGGAGTGGGCCGTAACGTCACAATGGATCACCACAGTCTGGTGAGATTGATGCAGCGGGAAGTGACGAGGGGTTATGGCAGATGCTTGAGGTTCAGAGGAAAGGCAAGATGGACATTTAATCAGAATGCTACTGGCACCATTAGTATCAGAACTCTGCACTGGCTGCTAAAGATGGGGACGGAGCCCTTATAGGAATGTCCCGATTCCTGTGATGTCAGTTCTTGAATCAACTCAACTCAACTCTCCATCAAAGATTTTTAAAAACAAAATAGGTAGGGCAATAGTATCACATTAAGGGATAAAGGGCAGAAGAGGAAGAAGAAGCTGTTAACATATTTGCTCATCTCAACTGACAGTGACATACTGCACTGTATTTTCTTCACTCTGTCAAGCGCAAAATTTATCTGGCCTAATACACATTTAGCCTCAAGCAGTTTTCATATTGTATGCATTATTTTTAGTAAACACTCCATAGATTTTCTTCTTCTTCTCATTCTTCTTTGCATTCACCAGCTGTAAACTCTGGCAGAAAGATCTGGTTTGCTCACCCACCTCTGGACTTTAGAATTGTTCCAGACCCAAGTGCTGCATGCACATCCTTTTTTTACAGATACGACTTTTGTGTGTATGCAGACTGTTGGTCCGTTGCCTCTGAGGCAGATGCACTCCGACTTCGAAGGAAGCCTCCAGTTAGTCGACTCTTATGACATCCTTGTTGGGGATGTAGTGAGTCTATTCTTGTTTTCTCCCACAATGGGGCCCCAGGCCCCACACTGGGATCCAAGGTTGTGATTCTAATTTTATCCTTTCGCCACAAAAGCCATGAAAGTGACACTTTTGGTTGGTACTATTTCACTAGAACAGCCACTTTCACAACTCGCTACAGAGAAATATTTATGAGACATGTAGCTAAAAGAATGTTCAGCATGACAGAGGACGACTAAATGCTTCATATAGCATTTAGTGGGACTCTTTAAAAAAAAAAAGGGCTTTATTTATAGAAATTTCTACACCCTATTCTTCACACTCCGGCGCCCGTGGCTTAGGCGGTGCGAGTCCGATCCAACGTACCGCGATCAAAACCTACTGCTAGCTGCGTGTAATTTTATCATGGTATGGGGCGTCGCAGGTCGACCCAGCCTAAAATAGTTATCAGGATGGGTGTCCTGGGGAAGTAGAGACAGCGGGCGTAATGCCAATCACATTATCCACCCAGTGCTGATGGTCTGACAAAAAGGGGGTGCTCTTACCATATACCAGATGTGTCTAAAGGAGTGAAAAGGGGTCTTTACATTTTTTTAAAATTCTTCACACTGGCTACAGTGTTTTATGGACGATCAGGTCACAGGATCAAGTAAGCGTCATGCTATAATTAATTCACAGTCCTCCAGGTGATTAAGCCAATTGATTCTATACTGCATTCGTTTTAATCAAAGACTCCACATACTCTTTATAGAATTTATTCGTGTTTTGGACAAACAATTTTTTTTTCAATGATTATAAAATGGTTGTTTTTGTAAGAGATACTTTTTCTAAGAATATCCCAGAAAGGGAAATTATGGGAGACCTTTTTGTAAGTGAAAAGGTAATAGCAAAATAAAAATCGCATAAAGAGTATTTTTCATATTTAGCCACTAACCAGACATCTGACATGCTGGTAAAGACTCCATCTATAAGAGATTCAGGTGCCATCCAACGTACAGGAAACATCCCCTTGCTCCCTTTCCTGTAGTAATCGGTCTCATAAATGTCACGGGTCATACCAAAATCTGAAAGCAACAATTTATAAAAATAAATATTCTGGAAATTGTGCTTTGTAAAACTATTAAAAAAAAAAAATATTTTTAGAATACTGTAGATTAAAAAGAAAAACAGTGACAATCTCCAAGATCTCCTTTGTCTTCTTCTGTTTTGTGTTCACTGGCTGTAAACTCAGGGGGAAAGTTCAATTTGTTCATTCATTTGTGGGCTTTAGTCTTGTTCCAGAGCTTTTGCATGCATATCCATTTTAAAGATCTAGTTTATCTGTATGCAGACTGTTGGTTCCTTGTCCCTCAGGCAGATGTACTCCATCTCTAAAGGAAATCCTTAATTAGTCCACTCTCACAACATGCTGTTAGGGTAGCAGTGGATCTTTTCTCCCCCTCCTCACCCTCCACCTTACAACAGGGCTCCTGAACCCACAAAGGCAATCTACAAGATTTGAAAATAAAAAAAATATAAAAAAAACACCAACATATATGGCATCATATTCAGGAAGACTTTGGCTATACTAAAACAACCCCCCTCCACAGTAAATAAAAAAAAAGTTGAAAAAAAAAAGAAGAAGAATAGGAAGAAGAAGAAGAAGAAATTGATAGAAAAAAAAAAGAAGAAGAATAAGCTAGATTTGCAGCCCTAGCCAATTAATTATTTTCTTACTTTATCCATATGCTACTTTAGTTGATCTTTCAGTTGACAATACCCATAATTTACAAACACTTTTATACTTTAAGGTTATTCAACATGATGGATACAGTTTCTTTCAAGTATATTTCCTTGAACATACACTAAAGATGAATAACATGCATAAACGAGAGAGGGAAAGATTTAAATTTTCAAATACTATTGCTACAGAGTAGTTGCATAATCCAACACTCGAGTCCACATGCTTGTGACATTAAGTAATGCAAGATTTGCTTCTTTGTATATAGGATGAGTTTGGCTACAGCTTAGATGTTTGCCTAAGCAGCAGACGGTGGCCATATTGAACATCTATAACCTCTCTGGTAAGTTTGTAAACTTTCGACCTTCCCCCTCTCTTATAAGTATAATATTAATATGCAATGATTATTCAGAAAGAACTACAGGAACTGACAGACATGGTGGTGGTAGAAAGTGATAAAATGGGCCTCAGTCTGAATAATGGAAAGGTGATTTCCACACACACACAAAAAAGAATAATGTTAACTGTATAAAAAAGGTCAAAGGCATTATGTTATGATTAGTACAGAAATTCAAGTATTTAGGCACATGGATAACATCCGATGGAAGATGTATCACAGAGATAAAGAAGAAGAGAAGAAGACAGGCCAAAACTGCCTTTTATGAAATGAAAAACATTTTGTGCAATAAATCCCTGTCATTTGGGGATTGGAAAAGAATTCTCTCATGCTATATAAAGCAATTTTAACATATGGCTGTGAATCCTGGACAATTATTAAATAAAACAAACAATTTCTCGAGGTCTTGAAGATGTGGTTTTACAGAAGAATCCTTAGAATTCCTTGGTCAGCTAAGAAGAGACGAATGCTCAAAGACAACTTATCACAAACATCAGTGAGAGACAGTCATCATTTTTTTGATCATATTATGAGAAGAGGGAAAATGAAGCATGTTGTGACCACTGAAAAGATCTGTGGAAAAAGAGACAGAGGAAGACAGCATGAGGATATTCTTGATGGCCTTTTGTCATGGCATGGAGGGGTGTCAACACACAGGCTGATACATGCAGATCACAGACTGTGGAAAGGCATGATGGTCAATGTCAGTCGGCAAGTCACTTGATGATGATTATTGAAGGAAATATACATTAAAGTGTATATATCATTTTGAAAAACCCCGTAAACTGAAAAATGAGGCCTAATCAAATAAAACCTGACCTAGTAGCTTCATTACAAACAGATCAGCAACAATAAGAAGGTGTTGTATAATTGGGATGATGTCTGCATAAGCTTAGAAGTTACTGGGTTGTTATCAACACCATGACTGTGAATATTTTTCAAGGACACTTAGTTTTAATGATACTGCTGATCTCCCTGATCTTTTTGGAAAAAAATGGTGAAAAACTGAGATTCTTTTTGGAAGTTGCACACATTAACAATTTACAAAATGCAGGCTGTTAGATCTCTGCCCTGACAAAAATTTTAGGCAGAAAACCTACTCAAAGTTGGAAACGAACCATTATCTTGCATATCATCTGTCTAGAGGAAGTAAATCATACACAAATGCATGTTGAATCAGAAACAAGAGTCTTTATCTGGGCCTCAAAGGGAGCAACAGTGCACATAACTGTTAAGAAACTATAGATATTTGTTGATAACACTATATTATAGTACAGCTAGAATGTCCTGTAGCAAAATCCACAGGGCCAAAAAAAAAAATAAATGAAAAGATAATAAAATCAGTTGAGGATGAGAATGAGAGACTGAGGAGAAAAAGTGGGGAGGACAGGAGATGGCAAAGGAAAGGAAGGTTTGGCAAGAGGTAAAGGCCCATGCCCCATCGGAGGAATGAGGGTAGAATAGATATTTATTTAAAAAAAAATAAAAATAAATAAGAAACACGCTTAGTCGAAGATCAGGGCACTTTTGGTATGCCCCATGAAATAAAGATGATCTGGAAATGAATCATCATCAGTTGCCTTGGCAACTGGCGTAGGCAATCATGCCTCTCCACATCTGCGATCTTCAGCATGTATCAGTTTGTATGCTGACACAAATCCATGCCATGCAACAAGACTGTCAAGAATCGTCTCTCGTTGTCTTCATCTATCCCTCTTTTCACAGATTTTTTCAGTGGTCACAACATGTTCCATTTTTCCTCTTCTTATAACATGACTGAAAATGATGACTGTCTCCTTCTGATAACATCAAGATTGAAATCAATAATCAGTTTAACACACACAAAAAACTTACCTCCAATTTTCACTGTCTTATCTTCAGCAACCATGCAGTTTCTGGCAGCTAAATCTCTATGTACAAACTTCTTGTCGGCCAGATATGCCATGCCATCCGCTATTTCTCCTGCCATTTGCAAGATGTCCATAAAACTGGGTGGACTTATACCTGGTCGCTCAGTCTGTTTGGATTTTGGCATAGTACACAGAGAACACAGAATATTTAATGCCACTTCTTTTTAAACATAACTTTGAAGTTATTATGTTTTCTTAATTTATTCACATACTTTTTTTAATTTACGAAATCACACAAATACACTCATATGAGTGCACTGCAACATAAATATACTTGCTTATACTTATACACTTGTCCAAACCATATATATATATATATATATATACACACACACACACACACACACACACACACACACACACACACCCACCCACCCACCCACCCCCAAACCCACCCACCCGCCCGCCCGCCCGCCCGCCCGCCCGCCCGCCCGCCCGCCCGCTATTTGGGCAGCAATGTAGATAAAGATGGAGGAACTGATAGAGATATTAAAATAAGAATACAAAAAGGCAAGAGGAGCTTTCATAGCACTAGGAAATTTGTGGAGGTCAAAAGAAATGAAAAGAAATACTAAACTTAAATTTTTAATTCTAATGTCAAATTGGTACTTTTTCATGGGGCGGAAACATTGAGAGCAACTAAGGCAATTACTAATAAACTACAGACATTCTTTAACTGGTGCCTGCGCAGAATAGAGAGAGTTAAATGGTATGATAGAATTAGAATCACTAATGTAGAGCTTTGGGAGAGAACTAAGCAAGCTCCAGTGGACCAAGAGGTGAAGAAAAGATGCTGGCGTTGGATAGGGCACACATTGAGAAAACCGGAGAACAATATAACTAGAATGTCTTTGCATTGGAACCCACAGGGGCATAGGAATAAAGAATGACCAAAAACACATGGAGAAGGGAGCTGGATAATGTGGTTAGAAAGATGGGAAGGACATGGGGAGAGCTGCATGCGTTAGCAAAGGATAGAACGACTTTGCATAACTTGGTTGAGGGCCTATGCTCCATTGGGGGATAGAAAGGCAGAAGAAGAAAAAGTACAGGGTGTATTTTTAATTGCTGCACATTTGGACAATTTTGCTTTTCCTTGAGGACAAATGAACAAGAGGCAGAATTGGGAGAATAACATCAAGATGGTTGGACAGCAGTTTAAGACAGGGTACAACTAGGAAAAGAGACAAGATGTCTTGGAGATCTAGTGCAGCCAATTCTCATTGTAGAGATGGTAGCTGAGTAATTTACTCTGCCTGACACTATTTTATGGAGGGGTCTCCATGGCAAAGTGGTCATACCATTTGCCTTATGATCTGATGTCCAATCTGGATTTATCAGGCAAGAATGGATTGCAACACTAAGCACTTCACAAATATCTGCCCTAACCTTCATCTTTGTGCTAGGTCATGCAGGTGTTCAAGAGAACGAGCATGCAGACTATCTTGCTGACACTGCAGTTGTTATGGCAGGCCGAGTACTGGACAGAAGTGATGTTATCAATGCCATGTGCTGCACTTACCGTACTGAGGAGCATGCCAAAGAACATGACTCCGTATCCCTGTCTAGACAGATGAAAATGGGGGTGAGGTTGGAGCTGCAAGAAATTTATATTTCACTAACACGTTTCATTAACCAACACAGAACAGGCGTCATCAGTTATTTTACACTTGTGGAGCTTTTGAGTAGGAGATCGGAGCACCTATGGATCTGCCCAGAGTGCTGTGATAATAATCCTTTCTAATCCCTAATTTAAAGGTTGTGGGTTCATGTCAAGGTTGCGTCCTTTGGTTCACACGAGCAATTTTTACAGAAACTCATGGGGACTGTCATCAGAGCTATGAAGTTCATGCCTTGTGTGATGCTCAAGGCAAGTGGCTAGCTGTTCTGTGGAGAGAGACAGAGCCATATGGGATAAAACCTGGTGAAATGAAGTTGATTCTCTCACCTTTAACCTATAACTTTTTCAATTATTTTAGTATTTATTTCAGCTGAAAGAAAAGTCTCACCTCATCTGGCCTATGCTCTCTGAGATAGTTCTTGAGATCACCTAAGGCCATTAGCTCCATGATGACCAGTGCCGGCTGTCCTGTTGACACTACCCCCAGTAACTTGACCACATGGAAGCAGTTAAAGGTTCTGTAACACAAAATATGCATCAATGATAATATTACCACATTAATTCTTGGCAGTAATTTAAACAATATCCTGTTCAACCTTTCTGGGTTATAACTGGGATATAAATAGATTTTTTCTTTTCTTGTAAATTTTTCAATTATGGATATTTGTGCCTATCAAGGATTCAAAACTGGGTCTTCCGCATGAGAGCCTAGCATTCTTAACTGTTTGTCCAGCTGCTTCTCATGAGCCATCAACAATTATCATAAAGCTAAAGATAAATTTAAGCTACCTTCACAAATAAACTAAAGTAGCTCACAAAGAATAATTAGCATTATGTGGCATGACAAGATCACAAACAATGAGGCACTGGAAAGAGCAAATGTTCTAGTGATGTTTTTCGATGATCAGTGTTTTAAGACAGATGACTAGGACACAAAAATGATGATGAATGAGGAGGACATAGTACAGAGTTACCTCTAAGGGGAATTACAGATGGGTAAAAGATCACAGGATCAACTTCACTTTGCTATGAAGAAGTAGAGAGGTGGGACATGAATGATACAGGTATTGAGATGGAATTATTATTATAACTGATATGAAATACATTGATTGGAGGATAATAAAGACCAAGGTAAAATGACTAGATAGGTTTAGAACAGTACATCTGAAGGACACAAAATACGAGTGCAGATTGAAAAGTAATGCCTCCAAGGACATAACTTTGTTAATATACATAATGTATACTCAAAATATGTATTTTCCGAAAGCTTGGGATGTCCTTTAAGTAAGGGTGTTATTATTTTTTTCAACTTAGTCACACACACGCCAGCGTAAAACAGACTTTCTCATCCTGTCAAGAAAAAGAAATATTATTTTTCACAAAACCAGGAACTGCTACATCCTTGTCAGAAGCCTATCTGTTTCCCTTGAGATGTTCCTTGAGCTTTCGAAACAGGAAAAGTCACAATGTGATAAATCGGGACTAAATGCTGGAGGTGCCAAAATGTTGTCAAAGTTAGGACGCTTTACTGATGCCTGTAACAAAGCTACATCATGATTTTACTTTGAAGCCTGCATGTTGCTGCCTGCCCTGCTTCTACTGTCTAGAATTAACAACACAAAACGGCTGTCAGTTTCCTTTATACATTCTATCAGTTTGATTCCGTCTGACTTTTCCACAATACTCCAACAATTATTCAGACAAAGTCATCATTGTTTGCTTCCACAGTATTACAAAACTAGTCATTCACTCGACATCTGTTACACAGCTGACCACGAGCCAACCTCCGGCTTTGTCATTTACCTTTCCAGCCCCAAGTATCTTGTGCAGTCGTCAACTGCATGGGTTTGTCTGCTCCACCTGCTATAACCATGGAGACCATGCAAAACAGGGTCATCACAGATGCCACTGTTTGTCTACTCACGTGTGGGTGAGCAATATCATGTGGAAGAACTGTGTGTTTGCCATTTTCACAGTTAATTATAAAGTAAACTTACAATAAATGAAACTTAAGAATTAATACACTCCATTCCATTACAATTATTACATAATTTATGCAGTAATAAATAAAATAAAAAAAGTAATTTTCAAGCTCAAATATCAAATTTCAACATTTATTAAAACAAACTACATATCTCAGATGGATTGAACAGGATACTGTTGTTTAAATTACTAACACTATTACATATGTTCATAACCCTATAGAACCATTCAGAGCTTTTTGTAACCACTCATAGTATATTACAAGTTTCCTTCAACTTAAAAAGTTTCTCTGTAAGCATTAATATTAGAGATAACATAAATATTTCTTTTGGTCTTAAAATGGAGAGAAACTAAGGCACAAGAATGCAGTACATCTTACTTCATGGTGGTTGCTTCCTTCAGAAACTCCATTCTCTCTGTGAAGTTGGCGGTTTCACTTATAGTCTGAAAGAAAAGGAATATTCAAAACACCACAACCAGGTCAGGATTAGTAAAATTTTTATAATAAACATCTCAAGATACCATGCCCTGGACAGTTAAACTTGTTATGGAATTTCACAGTATTAAAAAAAAAATAAACAGGTCATCAGACATAAGTATTGAAATTTGTTCTAAACTACATTCTTCTTCTTCTTCTCTTTCACGTTCAGCGGCTGTAAACTCCAATGGAAAGTTCTTGTTATTCGTCCACTTCTGTTCTAGGACTTGAGTCTTGGACAAATCTGGCTTTTTGGAAAGCAGACTGTTGGTTCCTCACCTGTTAAGCAGATGTATTTTGACTATGAAGGAAACATCTATTTATGATTTTCTCCCTGTAGGGACTAACTCTTGCTTACTGGAAATATGGACCTGACATAATACCTACAATGCATACTCATAAAAATAAAATAGCTACTTTTGTCAATAGCAGACATTAAGTTAAGTAGCAGTACCTTTTAAGCTAGCTTTCATGATTGTTTGTACCAACAGTGAGCTACAATTCTAGTATCAGGCTGTTAGTGTTGACACACCTAACTTCTGCCTTATGCATTTTTTTACTTTGCGCATGCAATCTTAAAGATTTTGCTCAGACTGACAAGTTTTTGACTAGTTTTCAAATGGGATAGTCAAGGACATTTTTGTGTGATTTACGCTGGTACAGGAATGCAGCATGTTTGGAGCATTCCATCTGCAGTTATGCTGGAACTTCGACTGATGATGTATTAAGCCAATTATTACAAAAGAATTTGATGGTCATGAAAATTTTCATAGCATAAAAAATGAGACAGGAGAAAGGATCAGAAATGATACCAGAAAACACACTGAAGAACTAACCAGTGTTAATTTACATAAAGAGACAACATATCAAAACATAACATGTTTCAAGACTATCACAAAACAGTAAGTTCTTCACAGAGAGTGATGACACAACAGACACAATGGAAGCAGAGCTAGGGAGCTTAACTACGCAAATGATCAGTAGGTAGAATATCAGAGGCCCTGAATACCAAAACATAAACAGTACATATCAAGGCTTCAACCAGATATGCCTCTTCAAAGCGTAAACTGAAAGGCAGAACAGGCTCAAGGCAAAAGAAAGAAGAAAGAAGTAAAATAATGAAGTGAAATATACCTTAACAGCAACTTTTGTTTCTTCATCTGGGTTATCACCTAATCCCTTGGCCACTCCTTCATAAACCATTCCAAAAGCACCTTGGCCAAGTTCCCTAATCAGTTTGATCTTGTCGCGATCAACTTCCCATTCATCCATCGTATACACTGAAATAAATCAAATTACGAGTATTAAAAGATCTTTTACAAAAGCTGTCAAATGTTGCAGAAAAACATTTTTTAATGAGAAAAACATGATAAAATTTGAAGTTAATTTGATAGTTTTACATAGATCATTTATGAAAACTGAGATATAAATAAAGAGATCCACTTAATACTTTTATAAAGATCTTTTACACAAGTTGTCAAATGTTGCAAAAGTAAATTTTACAATGAGAAAGACATGATAAATGTTTAAGTTAATTTAATAGTTTTACAAGATTGTTTCTGAAAACTGAGAAATATTTAAGACATACTCTTAATTTTATAAAGTTCTGTTACAAAAGCTGTCAAATACTGCAGAAATACATATTATAATGAAGAAGACGTGATAAATGTTGAAGTTAATTTAATAGTTTTACACAGATCATTTACAATAGTTGAGAAAAACAGAGAAATATTAAAGACATCCATTTAAAAATTTTATGAAGATCGAACACAGAAGCTGACAAATGATAAAGAAGCTCATTAAATAATTAAAGATCTTTACAAAAATGACAAATGTAAAAGTAAATAATAAAATGTAAATGAAACAGAAAGACTGAAAAGACTTGATTTACCAATCCACATGTATAGTCAAAAATTAAAAAAAAGGAAAAAAAATGATCAGATAAAAATTCAAAGCCTGTACAAACTGTTACAGAATGGTCATTAAATTGCACATAGAATTTTTTCAATATTTATTTTGTATGTCTTTAACTTTAAAATATATTACAGCAGTAGTTAGTATAAATAAGACACTGTAAAGGAAACATTACTCTAATGAAAGTAAAATACTGAAAACAATGAAAAACTTACTCATATATGATGATAGGTAATTAGTATTGGGTGAGATAACAGTTAAAACACCTTTACGGTACCTGAAAGACAAAATTATAGTCATTTATTAAAATACAAAACTGAATATTTATGTATGAATTTATACTATGTGAGAAAAAAAATGCTCACATCACACATTAGAAAATACATACACAGGCATGCATGCACGCGCACGCACTCACACAGACGCACACACATATCAAGCTAGTAGGAGATAGTAACTATAATCCTCTGCATGAAATGGCAGCAAACAGCAGTTTTAAGGACTGACAATAATTTGTAAACATTAAGTAGCACAACAAGTGGTGTCCAACAAGGATGTGCCCTATCATCTGATTTATCTTAATTACACAATGGACCTTTAAGTAATTCTATCTATAGAAGATATACCAGGGATTGTGGCTGGTGGTCATAATACGGCATTATGGGAATGACACCATCTTGACAGCAACAAATCATGGAATTACAGGAACTAATAGATACAGTGGTTGTAGAAAGCGAAAGAATGGGTCTCAGCTTGAATACTAGGACTGAAATAATGGTAAAAGTGAAAATAATTGAGCCTATATAAATAAATAAAGTCACAATTATTTTGGGACACGTACAGAAGTTTAAATAGCTAACAAGGATAACACCAAACAAAAGATGTACCACAAAGAAAAGTAAAAAAATTGGGACAGGTATAAATTGAATTTTATAAAATAAAGAACGTTTTATGTGATAAATTCGTGTAACTGGTAGTTAGAAAAAAAAAAAAAAAAGAAACAGAACCTGATTTAGCATGTGGCTGAAAATTCTAGACAATTGAGAAACAAGTAGTCAAAGAAATGTCTTGAGACCTCAGAGATGTGTTTTTATAGAAGAAAACTCAAAATTCCTTGGACACTCAAAATATTAACCCAAAGACAACCAATCTTAAATATCAGAAAGAAAGATGTAGCCATCATTTTTTTGAGTAGAAAGAAACTAGAACATGTGAAACTGTAAACATTTTTTGGAAAAGAAAAGAGACAGAGAAAGAGAATGCAAGAAGATCCTATTATCATGGCATAGAGGAATGTCAGTACATGAACTGATACATGCTGCTGGAGAATGCAGGCAGTGAAGAGACATGATGAGGTCCATGTTATGTGCTACAGAGAATGGTCTATTTTGGCCTAAACAGAGCTGGCAGGAGATCTCAAAACTGCTTGCTCCAAAACATGCATTCCAAGAAACACTTGATCTTGTCAGCCCATCCCTAGTGCACGATTGAAAACCTACATGGAAAACTCATTAGGAAAATGAGTGAAGACCACTGGCTGTGAACTCTACTGTATGAAGAATCTAGGTTCAATTGTCTGTGGACTGGGTCTCCTAATGTATGGCTGCTTAGGTTCAGTAGTCTGACCACTGAGTGTCCTACTGTATGACAGAAAAGGTTCGAATGTGCCTAGCTCAAAGATCCTACTTTTAGGGGGGGGGGGGGGAGCACAAAAGGTATAAACATTCACTGCTAATGGTCACAATCATCATAGTGTAATAACTGTGCAGGAGATCTTCTCCCTGGCATAACGCTCATTCCCTGTCCTCACTGTCCAAGAACTTTTCGGGCCCGCATCGGCCTCATCAGCCATCTTTATACTCATACTTGATGAAAAAGAGTGGTCATCATCATCTTGATTGACAACACACACACAATAACTGTACAGAGAAGTCATGCCTGATGCATGCCTCTCATAAATGTTGCAAAAAGTGCCTGGGGCATCCACATGAAAGATTCCACTGTCAAAGAGAGAGAAGTCTAACATGCTGAAGAAATGAGATGCCCATCTGTGCAGGAAACTGGAGTCTCAAATCTTAAAAGTTTGAAGTTTGAATGGATAAACATCTTGGCACACAGGTAGTAACCCATAAGTGCTCCGTTCTTCTAACTCAAGTCTGAGTTCAAAGAAACTCAGCACAGTGCACAGGCTCTGTAGCACCGGCTAGGATCCTGAAATACTTTGGATAGATTTTTAACTCCAAATTTTGCTCGGGCAGCGCTGTTAGGCTACGCTTTTCGATTTCCAACTGCCAAGGGATTTTTTTACGTGCGCAACTATGCAGACGAGCATTTGATATCAAGTCCATGTGAAAAAAATCCCAGCTCTTACCGGGGATTGAACTCGGAACCTCTAGCACTCGAGGCGGACACCATGCCTCGAGACCACACAGCCCCCTCAAATGTTAAAAGTAATTAACTTTTTGAGTCATATACAGGGGTCAAATCACAAAAAAAGCAAATATATTTTTGTATTTATTTTCCACTTATCACATAATAATTATTATTATCTGATAAATGGTAAACAAATTTAATAATATATTTGAAAATAATATGAAATGTACAAAGAAAGAAATTAAAAAGAGAACATGGTTAGCCATATGGTTGGTGGTGAGAAGGGAGGTAGGGGGGGGGGGGGGAGGGGGGCGCCACATCTAGCACCTATGATCACAAATACAATACGTTCACTATCTTTCTGCAACACAAAAGCTTACCTGAACCTAGCAAAGATCAAAATACTTGTTATAGCAATGATGACAGTCACAGTAACTATTACTGCAGTAATAATAATCATACTGTATGTCCTTTCTCCAGCTGAAAAGAACACAATTAAGAAAATAGCTAATCAGCAATTTTCCAAAAAAATAACACCTTTTAGCTAAAACTTCTGACTATGAAACCAAAAGTTTTTACTTCTTTACACTATTTGTGAATGTTGGTGTTTTGGGAAATGAGCAGACAGATAGACTGGCTGGCTCTGCACCACTTGGTGGTTAATTGATGTATGACAAGTTAGATATTGTGACGGCCCTTTCGGAGCAAGTGAGCAGAGAGGAAACACAGATAGATCATTACGGTCTAAGGAGAATGGCACTGCAAGGAGTTACCAGGGGATCTGGCCAATGCTCAACACTCAGAGGAAGGATGAGACGGATATACAATCAGACGGTTACTGGTACCATTGGAATTGTAACTCTCAGCTTGCTGCTGAAGATGGGGGAACTGAGCACTTATGAGAGTGTCCAGAGTGCTGTGATGTCGATTCTTAATTCAACATTCAACTATTTTTGAATTTCATCCAAAACGTCTGATTCCAGCATCATATTTGTGATTTTTTACCCAAAACTTCTGATTTTGGCAAAACTTTAAAAAAATTTTTACCAGAACTTCTGATGTCAGCATATTATTTATGCATCACAGCCAAACATCTGACTTCAGGACAACATGTGTGCTCTGCAGCCAAAACATCTGATATCTGTACAACATATGTGCTTGAATATTTGTGCCTTACACTTACTGTGCAGAAATCAGAAGTTTCTGCTGTCCTCTGACCCACCCTGGCTTCTGTCGGGGGCCCTAATATAACCTAACCTAACGGTTAAACAGGGTTTCTGGGACCTCTCCATGGGTGATCCTCATCTGCATGGTGGCACTTTGTGTCACCGAGTGTTTCTCGCTCTGTGTGATGTCCTGGTGGGGTAAAACTTACTTATCTTGAATGGCTGAACAAAATAGAAGTTGTTTTAATTAACTGCATAGAGGTTAATGGAAAAACAACGTGAGTGCATATGCTAACAATGCACACCAAGTAATGATTAAATATTTGGGTAACTGACCTGGAAAATATGGTACAATGAAATATTTCTCAGGGGTTAATGATCCATTTCCTGCCAGTGAGACAGCATTAATCTGAAATGTCCAGTTTCCATGATCCAGACCAGTCAGATGGTAGCCAGAATTCTTCTTGAAGTCTCTGCTGTTGACACAGATTATTTGAGGGACCAGCTGGAGATGGAGTCAGCAAAACATGTTCTATAAGCAAAATTTTAAATAAAACCAGGATGTAGAGAAACAAACACATCAGTTCTTAATGTTAATCATGCAGGAAATGGATCATTAACCACTAGTGCAGCAAAGCCTTGCATATAATATCTAGTCTAGTTTGAGAATGGAGGTGGAGGCAGTCTCTGCTGCCTTTCGCCGGCTTGAGAATCAGCTGTTCACACACGCCGTGATTGTCACTGACTCACAGAGCATGTTGAGAAAGGTGAAAACAGGCATGCTTCATGCAGAATGGCAAGCATCACTTCAGAGGTCCCGGGTAGTTAGCATCTTTTGGATATTTTCTCCAGGTCATGCTGGTATGTTGAAAAATAAGCAGGCAGATAGACTGGCTCTGCACCCCTTGGTGGTGAATTGATGTATGACAAGTTAGATATTGTGATGGCCCTCTGGGAGCGAGTGAACAGTGCGGAGGCGCAGATAGATCATTACGGTCTGAGGAGAAGGGCGCTGCGAGGATTTAAAAGGGGATCTGGCCGACGCTCAACACTCAGGGGAAGGATGAAACGGATATACAATCAGACGGTTACTGGTACCATCGGAATTGGAACTCTTCGCTTGCTGCTGAAGATGGGAACGGAGCACTTATGGGAGTGTCCCAAGTGCTGTGATGTTGATTCTTATTTGTACATTCAACATTCTTATCCTTATGGTGGTGATCGTGGTGACAAAACGGTAACAAAAGCAATGACCTGGCTAGAAGCACAGACATTTTTCTGTGCACGTTTTCTGATTCCATGAATATGCTTGAGAATATCGAGACAGTATGGGTGTGAAGACAGTGGTTGGAGTCTCTAGGGTTATCTCCTCTGTTAGGAATCAGTTTCTGGGGTAAGAAGGAATGAATAATCAGATGCTGGCTAGCAGGGCTATGACAGGCACAGGAAAAGCAATGACCCAGGCCGATGTTCTCAATGTTCTCACGGAGGCGAGACAAGCAGACGATTCAGGAGATGGCGGTGAACTAACAACAAATACTTCATGTCCCAAGAGGTGCTGCCAGAGATGAACACTATAGAGGTAGCTATAGAAGAAAAACCAACACAGTCACCAGACTTTGATGGAGATACTGAAGATGGGATCAGAGCGCTTATGGATTTGTCGAATGTGCACTGAGGATGATCGGTCAATTAACTAGCCAACTTACTAAGCAGTTAACTATGTAACAAATAAATAGGCACACATAAAGTTAAGCAAAAGATTATGATGCAAGTAAGGACCAACAAAATCTCTACATGCTGTTGGTCTTCAATAAGTCAGTAATCTCTCCATATACATGAGTGTTGCAGGACCTGTTCACATTTCCCGGCCCATCTACACATTTTCTCAGTCTGATCTAGGTCAAAGGGGTGTCACATTGTACTGCTTTCTTTGAAACAAGTCTCTCGTGTGACCTAGGTTGAGGCTGTGGGTAGGGGGGTTTGAGTTAGGGCCAGTTTACATGTTCTGGTGTCGTTAAAAGCTGTGTCGTCGTGTAGTATAGAATACGCGACATCGATGCTGATGTAATTGTAGGGAAGACAATGTGACACCCCTCTGAAGAGTCTCAAAAAGTGTGAAAGAAAGGTCAGTTAGTGAGAAGATGGGCCAGGGAACCTGAACAGGACCATGTTGCACTGTGGTATTTATTTCACCTTGGAGATGAAAGTAAGGTTATTATTAACTCTGGCTGTAGAGCTATTTACCCATTTATCTAATGTCAAGTAATTTCTGGACCTAAAATAATGATCTAAATTCCCTGTGTGCGTTCCGGGGCCTCATTGCTGAGAAAACAAGAACAGACCCACTGCCTCCCCAACAAGCATATCGTAAGTGTAAACTAATTGGGAGTTTCATTAGAAGTGTGAGTGCATCTGCCTGAGAGGCAAGGAAACAACAATCTGCATACAATTAAGTCAGATCTGTTAAACGGATGTGCACACAACACTCAGTTTATGGAATATGACTGAAGTCCAGAGGTGGACAAATGACTAGGACTTTCTGCCGAAGTTTACAGCCGGTGAATATAAAGAAGATCTAAATTTATTGTTTGGTCAGTCAGACATTGGCAGCCCCATGTGTAACGGCTAGAAGGTCATGGGTTCAAGCTCTGGCAAAGCCGGACTTGAAAAAAAAAAAAAACATTACCATGGCTTTCAGATCGACTGAGCTTCAAATGGCTACCAGGTAAAGTCCTGAGAAGCAATGGTGGCTGGCGCAATGATGGCCACATCATCTACTGAATGCTGACTGATCTATAAAAATTAGGTCTAACCTTATATGCCCAACAAGGCTGAACGCCTGGAAAAGGGTCCTTTATTAATTTTTGTTAGAATTTTTTTTTAATTCAAAAATTCAGCAACAGTCAATTGTTATGATGCTAAACTCATATTTTTTTGGATCAATCAGCAATCAGTGTTGTGACTTCTGTGACAAACTGTTCATAATCAGATCCAACACAGCGAGTAGTGACTCCAGTGTTTCCAGAAACTCATTCACTTGCTGGACTGACAGGCATGCATCATCATACTGGACCTTCATACATCTTTGAATTTCTATAGGTTCCCCCTTTTTACCAATAAAAAAAAAAATCACGATGTCATGTGCTTAACATTTTTGACATCCTTAACAAAACAATACTGACAGGTTACAGAAAATGGCATGGTTATTTTTTTCTCTGTCACAGTTATAACATTTGCATCTGAAGGCCCCTCGTATGACAGATAAATCATTAAGCACCAATAGTTCACTAATATATCGCATGACAAATTAGTAAAAAACAGAGGAAACGATAGATGACAGGAACATTAAAAGCCACAGACATATCCTGTAACCTCAAAATGGTAATGGTGTCAAGTGTTCTATGATGTGTCCACTATTACAACACTCACATTTTCCTGATTGGCTCTCTTGTAGAAGATGTTATATCTAAGTATTAGTCCATTTGGTTCTGGTGGTGGCTTCCATGAGATCACGACATCAACAGTTGCATTCACCACAGTTTTAGCAATAACACTGGACTCTGGAATACTGTCCATGATGACTGCAATAAAGTGATAAAAATTAGTGGGTGGGGGTGGGGGGTGGGGTGGGGGGGGGGGGACTTATTAGAAGAGAAATAAAGTTACTTAAGTGAAATATCATTAACCCTTTTTGTACCCTAAACAACGCACTAGATGTAACTCCTTTTTTTCATATACAAATATAGAAGTTTAAGCTTCCCTGTGTGGGTTCCGTGGCCCCAATGTGGGGGAAAACAAGAACAGACCCACTGCCTTCCCAACAAGCTTGTCGTTAGAGTCAACTAATTGGAGGTTTTCTTTGAAGTGGGTATGCACCTGTCTGAGAGGCAAGGAATCAACAGTCTACATACACATAAGTCAGATCTGTAAAACGGATGTGCACGCAACACTCAGGTTCTGGAACAAGTCTAAAGTCTAGAGGTAAACAAACAACCAGAACTTTCAGCACTAATTGGAGATTTTCTTTGAAGTCAGAGTGCATCTGCCTGAGAGGCAAGGAACCAACAGTCTACATACCAATAAGACAGATCTGTAAAACAGATGTGCAAGCAACACTCAGGTTCTGGAACAAGTCTAAAGTCTAGAGGTGGACAAACAACCAGAACTTTCAGCAGGAGTTTACAGCTGGTGAACACAAAGAAGAAGAAGAAGATAAGTGAAAGCATCAAGTGTGACTGTATTTCTATCATTTGGTCAAAGAACACTAAATAAATCATACAAGATATCTGGTTTTCAAAAGGTGTGCATATGTGGTTTCATAAAAAGTACTGAGCTTGTAATTTTATTATTATTTTCTCTCTTTGGTCAGTAACTTCCCGTCCTTTTCAGGATGAAATTTTTCGTTAATTGAAGCCCTACTCTGGCTCTTGTCAGGGGCCGCAATATAGCCTGGCCATAAACATTGCCTAATGGCTGGATGCGGTTTCTGGGACCGCTCCATGGTGATCCTCACCCACATGGTGGCACATCGCGTCATCGGGTATTTATCACTTGTGTGATGTCCTGGTGGGCTAGAAAGTCAGTCAGTCAGTCAGTCTCCCTTTGGTCAGAATTTCTAAGCTATGATCTTCATTGTTATTGTTCCCTGTGTGAGTTCTGAGGCCTCATCGTGTGGGGAATAAGAATAGGACCACTGCCCCCTTCAAAGCATGTCATTACAGGTGACTACTTAGGCTTTCTGTTTTTTCTTTTAAAGTCAGAGTGCATCTTCCTGAGTGGCGAGGAGCAAACAGTCTGCATACAAAAAAGCCAGATCTGTAAAATGAATGTGCAAGCAAAACTCAAGTACTACAACAAGACTTAAGTCCTGAAGTGGATGAACAACTAAAAAAACTTTCCACTGGAGTTTACAGCCACTGAATGTGAGAAGAAGAAAAAGAAGAAGATTGTTTACTACTCAGACTTAGCAAGGGTCTTTGTGACTTACCAATGATCATTTGCTATTAAAATTGCAAAATTATTTTAACTGATATACCATTAAATTCAGGGAGCTTAGGTAGAGCACTGGATAGACATTTGACTATTAGCGTGAAGGTCTTGAGTTTGAATTGACATTATGCCGTCATAACTGTATAACTGACCTAAGGCTTCCAGACTAAAGTGGGTATGGGGAAGTAAAGGCTGCTAGTGACATGTTGACAACAACACCAATAAAGTGCACACTTGGCCAGGAGTGCAGAGATGGACCAGCAGGTGCTGCAGAATCAGAAATTCAACAACTGATTCATGATAATTTTCCGCCCAGGTGATGTTAGCAATTATCTATACAGATGGCTCCGTGCTGAGAGGTAGATGAAATGCGTAGGGGTTTATTGCAAAAGCCAATGGATGACCCTTAGTGCAGCAAAGTCAAGCATATGATATTACAACATCTAGTATGTACAAGGTTCAGAAAAATTAATTCTGGCCATCAAAGAACACAGCGAAGTAGTGAATCTGTTTCTGAATTTAAAAAAAATTTAAAAAATTATGTCCTCAGTAAATACAGCATACCAACCATGTATCACAATCGAAAATGAAGAAATAGAAAATGTAACAGATTTCAAATACTTGGGCTCTTTAGTGAACAACAGTGGCGACTACTCAAAAGAAGTCAGAAGAAGACTTGCATTGGCAAAGCAGAGATTAAATAGCCTGAAGAACCGATGGCAAGGCACTATTAAATTGGTTAAAGTAAAAATCTTGAGATCATGCATTTTTCCTGTGACAACTTACGGTTGTGAGTCTTGGACTCTCACTCAGTCACTGAGGAAAAAGAATGGAGGTTTTGAATTGAAATGTTACAGAAAAATTCTTAGAATACCATGGATCAGGAAGAGGAAAAACATCGATATTCTAAACGAGTTGAACATCAAGGAGAACTGGCTCATAAACAGCATCCTGTCCTGAAAGTTGAAGTATTTTGGCCACATCAAGCGTCATGGTGGTTTGGAAAAGACAGTGATGGAAATTGTAGTTTGTGGAATGTGAGGCAGGGGTCAACCACCACGAAGATGGATACAAGACATTGAAGATGCTTTGGCATTGAAAGCACATGGGGCAGGAGAGCTGGCTAGAAAATGTGGTACTTTCAGGCACGCTGTGAAAAGAGCGACATTCTGTAAAAGACTTGCTGATTGATAGTCTGAGAATGGAGGTGGAGGTAGTCACAACAGCAATCCACCGAGTTGAGAACCAGCAGCATACACATCTCATGACTGTAACAGACTCACAAAGCATGTAAAGAAAGGCAGAGACAGGCATGCTCTATGAAGAGTGGCAAGCATTACCTCTGAGGTTATTGGTAGTTAGCGTTCTTTGGATATTTTCTCCAGGGCATACAACAGTGTTGGGAAATGAAGAGGCAGACAGACTGGCTGGTTTTGCACCATTAGAAAAGATTTTATACAATCACAAGCTAGATGTGGTAATAAAAGTCCTTTGGGAGCAAGTGAACAATGCAGAGACACAAATTGATCATTATGGTCTGGAGACAATGCTACAGCAGGAATGACCAGGGGATCTGGTCAACACTCTACACTCAGGAAAAGGAAAATGGACATTTAATCAAACTGATATTGGCACAGCTGAAAGTAGAACTCTTCAGTGGCTGTTAGAGATGAGGACGGAGCACTTATTAGAATATCCTGAGTGTTGTGGTTTCAGTACTTAGCTCAACACTTAACCTATAAAGTGAAAATCTGTGTATAAAATAAATGGATCTCTCACCAGTTACTTACACAGTTTTCTATCACTAAATTAATTTGCGTTAATTAAAAAAAGTAACTCATTTTCAAAAAAATTTAGAAACAATAAAGTAGCAAACAACTTTCATTTGCAGAATTTAAAACCACTTGTTAAGAAAGAAAATAAATAATCAAGACATCTTCAAATTCATACCACATATTTTTATGGTTAAAAATGATTAATCTCTGCACAGGTAATAAATCTGGGTGTAGCAAAATTAAAATAGCAATGAAAGTAATCAGAATAGATTACCAGTTATTACAGCAGGGCTGAATAGCCAGTCATTACAATATGTTGCAAAATTAATAAGTTAGCATGAAAGTATTATAAAAATTGTTTCAAAGAAAATTGAAAAAAACACACCAAAAACAGTTTGCACAGGAAAACTTACACGAGGGCTTTGTGCGACCTGATGTCAAGGCGCGATCGCTACATAGTTTTGTACCTTCAGGTTTGGTAGCATCTGCATCGTGACAAGCTTGAACCTGGCAAATGTAGTATTTTAACTCTTTGAGTCCCAAGGAACGCATCACACGTTCATAGTTTCCTACCTAGAGGCCCAATGAATGCATGATGCGCCCATTTAACGTCTCTCTTGACTATCCCTTGGGTGTCTGATGATAAACCACCTGGGACTCAAAGAGTTAAATCTCTGAGAATCATTTCAGAATGAATCAAGAACTGATTCCATTCTCATACTGGATGAAGTTACTTTGTATGTGAGGCTCTTAGTTTTCAAGCAATGTCCATTCACCTTTGCAATAAAACCCCACCCACTCTTCTTACCTCTCACTACAGACCCATCTGTATATATTATGACTTGCACATGAATTTTCATTGATCAGCTCATGTACCACAGACCTTGTTTCACCAGCTATCCATTGTCGACACCCTTGTTGCAAGGTAACTATCACTCTGTGCAAGTCTTTTTTGCTGGGTAGCACTGTAATCCATTCTTCACCATGAACTATCTTGTTTATCAGAAAAACATGGGTTCTAGTCATGTTAAAAGACCCAACAATGAGAGTGACCTCCCTTTCCATGGATGCCTCTATCTGGTTTAAGTTGCACAATTGTATGCAGCATATAATCGAGGCTGCATACAGTCGTGAGACATAGGCTGAGGCTATATATTAAGGGGGTTGGGGTTAGGCCTGCTGTACATGTTTTGGGACAGCTAAAAGCTGTCACAGCATAGAAGATGCGATATCAATAGCTGTTGACAACAAGGAGTAAAATATGACCCACTACACCTGAAACCTCTCCAACATAGTACATGCGCTACACCAGATCGAGGTATCAAGGGGAAGCGAGGTTACTCTCATTGTTGGGTCTCTTCTCACGACATGTACCAAAACATGTTATTTAGAGTTGAAGAATGGTTATAAAAATGTAATTTGAACTAGTTCCTTTGGCTAAAAGAAAATTATCACTACTCTTGTCAACTAATCTGACTGACTGACTACATTCAGTTATTATTATGGCTCAACACATAGACATAATATGGGGTTCAGAAAGCCAGTCTCCCAAAATCTTGCGAAAGAGAAAACTATGGACAGTTTGAAGGGTTAAGAAAAACCTCACATTAACAAAGTAACGAGCAATGCCTCAAACACACAAATTGAATAAAAGATAAGCCCTCCTGGATACAGCTAATAAAGACGCTTATACACAATCTTCCACAAACAGACTATAAAACTACAAACTAGATAATTAATATTACTACTTTACAATGCTGATGAATTTTATGTACACTATATAATATTTTCCCACCTGTCCACATTTTGGTCTGACTTTCAAATTAGACGGATTTTAAAAAATGATATTTACTTCAAGATCAACCCAGCAGAGAATAATGTCTGCATCAAATATTACCTTCATGTATCCTAAATTTCTATTCAGGTAAATATAATGTGAAATTTGACATTTGTTTTGCTCATTTCAAATAACACATTGGAGATATATTTACTGCAGTATCATTTTGTCTAAACAGTATTTCTGTAACAGCTATTATGATTATTTACCACACTATGATAAAGTGTCAGTATATTTAAAAACGCCAACCAACCTCAATGCTATATTCCTGAAAGTGCTGTAGATCTTGAAGGACAACGCTGGTAGCATTATAGACAAGAACTTGCTTCAATGGCAAGCTGTCATTGTGCAACAGATTTACTTCTTCTGATTCATTTGTTGGCAATGGCACTGGACTGTTGCTAGGACCACCATCTTTGACACCCTGTGAGCTTATATCTGATTGTATTGTGTCCATTTTACTGCCACTAGATGATGTCTTGTACATCAGAGTGTCGTACCTATGCAAATAAATGGTTTGGACTATGTTGTTTACATTCTGTATGAACAGTAATGCATTTAAAACATGTAAAACTACAACACACAAGAACAATTTAGAGGTCCATAATTTACAGAAATACCCACACTGGCCAGCAGACCTCATGAAGCTAATGGGTGTCCCAATGTAACTGTTTTAAATGGTTTAACAGGGCATCTAGAATGTGTTCAATTGCTGACATCCAAAAAGTGGCTTCTTAAGTCACTGAGTGTCAAACAATGTTGGTTACTGTCTCAGAAAGAAGATAAAAAAAAAAAAAAAGGTCCACAGCAATGGGATCACTAAAGTGAATATATTCTGTAAAAATATAAAGATTCAAATGACAGGTTCCTCTGTTGGTGTGTTATTTTATCTTCACACAATAAGGTGCTAAGTTCCCTCCATGCTTCCTCTTCCAAAAATTCTAGGGTTGGATCCACCTAAAAGTCATACAAAAACAATGTTAGTTTCCTGTAACAGTTAAGAAAGATAAAAAAAACATGTAACACTCTAGATGTAGTGGCATTTTAAACAACTACATCCTTTTGACTCATCCAGGTTATAATTGGGAGGTTCATATTCCAGCTATGTATATTTATTTGTAAATTATTTCTGGTTATTTAATACTGAATAGATTATGCATTAATTGTAATAGATTACTGATGCACAGACTGTTAAGTTGAGTATATTGCAAGTACACATAACAAGATCAAGATAATCATACTATGTAATCTATTTTTTGGAATATTTAAAGTGATTCAGGATACCATTATTCTGGTCCTTACCTGCAAAGCACGGTAGGTTACATTTAGCTGATGTAGCCCTTCCGGGTGTCCCAGTTATATATTCTCTATAGATCAGGGTATCTGGGATCTGTCTTTCTGGTGCACCATCCGTGGTAAGTTAAACATTTAGTTAGCAGCCCGGATGGAACACAGTAGTCGATCAATTGACCAAGGATTATTCTGTCTCATGGTATGATATCAGTTCACATGCAAACCCTTGTTCATGTCATGTAGTTTTATTCTCCGCTGTACTTGTAGTTTTATCCTCCGCTGTAGTCCTCTAGGTATATCTATTCTCAGCCTGTTTTCTGTAGTATACTTCTTGTCCCAGCTTGTACAATGCACTGGAAAAAGCGCACAAACGATCCTTACATCCCCCCCCCCCCCCCCCCCCAAACCTCGCTGAGGTAAATGGTGGAAGAGAAGAAGAAAAAGTACACTTCTTGTTAAAGTCCATGCCATGTGGCATTGGTAATCATGTCTATACACAACCTTCTGTCTCATGTGCTTCCATTTAACTCTGACACAGATGATCTTTTATGCCAGGATGTCAAACTGTCCAGGATCTTTTCTCTTGGTTTTCCCTTCCAACTTTCCTACTGTCACAACTGTACTCGTTTTCTCCTTCTAATCACATGACTAAAGAATGTAGATTGTCTCTTTCTGATGTCGGCAATCAGTTCTTTTCATGAGTCAGCTTCTTTCAAGACATCTTCATTACTCTTTTTAACTGTCCAGAGTATTCTCATAAACTGTCTATAAAACCACATCTTCGCAGTTTCGAAATAATTTTTCACTAATCTACCAACTGTCCATGATTCACTTCCTCATATCAAGATAGGATTTAAATGGCTTTGAGATACTCTTTCTCGTCTCAATTGACAAAGAAAGATTGCATACACTACGTTGTATCAAGACTGTAGAATTGTTAAGTGTTGAATATTCAGCATTAACTGAGCTGTTCCAGTACAAACATGAAGCCATGGGTTTGCAATGGCTGGCATGCTTACCTCCCGGCTCAGTGGGTATGTTTTTTAAAACTGGTTATTTTACTAACTCATCAAGACTTCAAGGTCAATCTAGCACAAAATAGTTACCAGGAAATTTATAGGGAAATTAAGGCAGCTGGTGTGGTATTTACAACATCACACACCATGTGTTCATCAGTCTAAACGTACGCAGGCAGTGTCATATCATCAATATACATAGTAGTGAGAACAGAATTTATTTAATATATTTTACAAATGATCAGAAGGAACACCAGCCCCTGTTTAATTAATCTTATTATAGGCTGCCATGTCTTCAGCTTTCTCACATATCAGGTGATAACATTGTAATGTAGGGTGAATTGCTATCTTTTTCATCACCTTTCCATTTTAGAAAAAAAAAATTATATGGTACCTACATCATATGCTGCTTGCCTGTCAGTCATAAGTTGGAATCTACATTATGGTGGCTTTTTAAATTCAACATGGCATCAGTGAAAACAGTACCAAGAAGTAAAGTAGGCTGGTGTGATACTGGTAACTTCACTGATCTAATATAATTAACATCATAGGTCTAAGACAGGGAAACAGATTCTTGACTAGGACTTCGCAGTTTTCCTTCTGGCTTTAGCTGTAAAAGCCTGTGAGTGCCTCATGTGTCAAACAATAGACCACTATCTTCTTTTTCTTCAGCAGTCACTGATCATGTGCTTGATTCACTATGTGTCATAAACTGGGTTTCTTAGGTTTCCCTAAAGCTTAGCAGATCTACTGAGTGTTGTTTTGTGGCTTCTTCAGGAGAAGGTGGTCTTGTATTACATGTTCTGGGAGTCTGGCAGAGAGCTGTCTGGCTCATTCCTAATTTGTTGTGTTTGTAATGTCCAGTGGGTAATCAGACCATTCTATGTAAACAATTTTAGAATACTGCTCACTGGCTGAAAGCCAAAACTAGGATACAGACATAAGGTACTTAAATCAGAGAGCTGCTGTTTGCAAATGATGCAGCAATTTTCACCCACACAGTGGAGGAGCTGAAATGTTTACTATCTGCATTTGCACATGCATGCTGTGAATTTGGACTAACACTTCGGCAAAAGCAAAAAGAAGACAACATTTATGGTGCGAAGTGTAATGATAGACCTGCAGTCTCCACTGATGATGAACAGCTGGAAACAGTTGACTATTTTACATATCTGGGGAGAGACAGAGAGAGTAAACAGATAGAAAGAGGTAAGGAATAGTGAGAGAGAAAGGCAAGAAAGAGGAATATAGAGAGCAGAAAGGAAAAGGACCAGTGAGAGAGAAAGGGAAGAAAGAGAAACAGAGGAAACATAATAAGAAGGAACAGAGACAGTGAGAGAGAGAGAGAGAGAGAGAGAGAGAGAGAGAGAGAGAGAGAGAGAGAGAGAGAGAGAGAGAGAGAGAGAGAGAGAGAGAGAGAGATAGAGAGAGAGAGAGAGAGAAAGAAAGAGAGGGAGAGAGAGAGAGAGATCAGAGAAAAAGAACAGAGAGAGAAAGGGGGGAAAAGAAAGAAAACAGAGGGATGAGAGAGATTGGGGGGGGGGGGGGGAGAAGAAGAAAGAGAAATTGGAGAAAATGAAAGAAAACAGAGAAGGCAGAAAAGAGGGAGACAGAACAAGAAGGCATACAGGCACCCAGACAACCATTATAACAAATAAGAATTATACACCTTTCGCAATAAGCCTGACCATACAGGTAATTCTCAAAGTAACTTTCTATTTCTTGTTTACGAGATTCAGCTTCCAGCTCTTGCTTGGACTTGGGGCAGACACAACAGTTTGCAGTGGTATTGTGCTTCACCTCCGCCTCCTCCTTTTTTTCTAGGAAGATTTTCTTGAAGGAAGAATTTGCTGTTGGTTAGAAAGAACAAAGATAGCAGATCATATTCACTTTTGGTAACAATGATAATTTGATAACTTAAATAACAGAGACACAAACAATACATTGCACAACAGGCAAATGCTGAGACTTGCCCTAGTTTTAATTTTACAAATAAACACCGCCCCCCTCCCCCAATGTAAACAGAAAGAATTAATTATCAATTTGAAGTTACCCAGGTAAGTCACAAAGCTGTCACGAACTTCCGGTGATTGGATAAAGAGTGTATAGAGAGAGACCATTTATATTTTCAGTGGAATTAGTTCAGTTTTACACTTTTAAGTAATACAATAACCTTCCGTCCTTTTCAGGATGAAATTTTTTTGTTATGTGAAGCCCTACTCTGGCTCTTGCCAGGGGCCGCAATATAGCCTGACCATAAATATGGCCTGGGGGCTGAACGCGGTTTCTGGGACCTCTCTATGGTGATCCTCACCAACATGGTGGCACATTGTGTCATTGGGTGTTTATCGCTTGTGTGATGTCCTGGTGGGATAGAAAGTCAGTCAGTTCAGTTTTCATGTTTCATTATATGTTGTTGTAACTCTGAAGTAAGGGCATGCAGGCATACAAGGAAATGAGTAGGCTATCAGCTTGCAGGTAAAACAGCTGTAGAGGGTGGGCAAGCCATAGACCATGCTGATGTTCTTAATGCACTTCGAGAAGTAAGACTTTTGCGAGAACCAAGTAATGAATGTGAATCTGCAACAATGACCAGACTGCAAGAACAACATGTAAAAAGGGGTATGGTCAGACAAGAGCACTATGCAAGAGGCCAGAGAAGAATAATAAACCAATACAGAACTGGTGTCTTGAACCGTTACAAAATATGGGATTTACCAAGGTGGGGATCCGAGCACTTATGGACTGAATGGTTCGATGTGCAATGAGAATAATCTGTCGACTAACTAACTAACTCTGAAGTAAGGCTCTTGATGAGTTACAGTGAAATATGCCTGACATTAATTTGTGCATTATACTGTTTGTGTTCACATCTCCTCAAAGAAGATGGAATTTAACTCCTTGAGTCCCAGGGGGTTTAGCATCACAGGCCCAAGGGGTAGTCAAGAGAGACGTAAAATCGGCACATTATGCGTTCATTGGGATTCTAGGCAGTAACCTATGAATGTATGATGCATTCCTTGGGACTCAAAGAGTTAATGCTATTCCAGAATCACTATTGGGGTGCTTACAGGGAGAACAATACAAAGTTCAGCGAATAAAGAGGTGAGGAAAGGACATTGTCCCTGGATAGGACACACACTGAGCTGACAACAGTGTAAACAGAATTTCCTTTCACTGGAACCCACAGGGGTAAAATACAGAGGGAGACATAAAAAAACACACAGGAGAATTGAGAGAGATGAAATACTACGGGGAAAATATGGAGCAAACTGCCGGAGATGCATAAGATAAGATTACAGGGTCTTTAGGACTTATGACGGAGTTCTATTTATACTAATACATTGTAGGTCACACTGGTCATAAGTCAAATTTATATTTGTCAACACTGTTTAAAAAAAAAAAGAAAATTGTAAACAGAATAGAAATATGCAATTAGTGTACAGATAATCAGATGCTGCCGTGCTCTAGGAATCAGTTCTGGTAATTTGTGACCCTACCAACGGAGTTATCTTTCTTTACTTACTATTTTTATTTTCTTTTTTTTTGGGTAGTCATTAGTGCAGATTTAAAAAAAAATTACTTTGACTCCCAGGTCGACCCAACCTTGAGTGGGTACCGGGTGCAGTCCCGGGAAGTAAAGGCGGCTGGCATGATGCTGACCACATCACCCCTCTCGTGCCGATTGGTCTATAAAAATATACGTCTAGCCCTATACGCCTAAAGGCTAGGAAAAGGGACTTTTACTATAAGTGCAGATGGTCATAAATCACACAGGTCGTAAATCAAGGAGAAGGTGTATATGGCATGTTGATAAAGATTAGTCAAAACATTCATTTGTATTATAATAATGTGTTCCTTTTCCCTCCTTCATTAAGCTTTTAAGTCATAATTTATGATGTACTGAGTTATTTCTTTAAATGCCACGTGTGGGTTGAAAGCCTATGCTCCAACAAAAGATAAAAAGAGAGAAAAAAATTAGGAATAAAATATACTGTTTATGTTTACTTACGGTCATGACAATAGTCCCTCTGCTCAAATGACTTTGTACTGAACTTCTGTTTCTGATATGTGACTGTGTAATGTGTGACGATGCCATTAGGGAACTTTGGTGGCTTCCATTTCAAAGTCAACTCTTTGGGATCATTAGAGCTGACTTCTAAATCTAATGGCTCTGATGGGTCTAAGTTGGAAAAATACACAAGAAGTCAAGGTTTAAAAAAAAAAAAATAACGCTAACACATGCTTGCTTGCATGCACGCACATACACACACTCTCACACAGACACAAATAGTTAACAATGATTCTCGTGACTCTTAGAGTTATTATTTTAACTTCCACTTAGTCATTCATTGTTACTTGAACTCATGATGTCTCATTTATTTCTATACCACAAGGGAGCTCATTTTTTTTTTTACGTTATCAGATTTTGCTGAAATAGTAATTTAACATAGGGTGTCTGACTCAATGCTCAAAACACATTCTGTTTTACTTACTATACTAATACATTCTGTCTCACTTATTGTACTAATACATTCTGTCTCACTTATTGTACTAATACATTCTGTCTCACTTATTGTACTAACACATTCTGTCTCACTTACTATACTAATACATTCTGTCTCACTTATTGTACTAATACATTCTGTCTCACTTATTGTACTAATACATTCTGTCTCACTTATTGTACTAACACATTCTGTCTCACTTACTATATTAACACATTCTGTCTCACTTATTGTACTAACACATTCTGTCTCACTTATTGTACTAACACATTCTGTCTCACTTATTGTACTAACACATTCTGCCTCACTTATTGTACTAACTCATTCTGTCTCACTTATTGTACTAACACATTCTGTCTGACTTATTGTGCTAACACATTCTGTCTCACTTATTGTACTAACACATTCTGTCTCACTTATTGTACTAACACATTCTGTCTCACTTATTGTACTAACACATTCTGTCTCACTTATTGTACTAACACATTCTGTCTCACTTATTGTACTAACACATTCTGTCTTACTTATTGTACTAACACATTCTGTCTCACTTACTGTACTAACACATTCTGTCTGACTTATTGTACTAACACATTCTGTCTCACTTATTGTACTAACACGTTCTGTCTCACTTACTGTACTAACACATTTTGTCTGACTTATTGTACTAACACATTCTGTCTCACTTATTGTACTAACACATTCTGTCTCACTTATTGTACTAACACATTCTGTCTCACTTATTGTACTAACACATTCTGGCTCACTTATTGTACTAACACATTCTGTCTCACTTATTGTACTAATAAATTCTGTCTCACTTATTGTACTAACACATTCTGTCTCACTTATTGTACTAACACATTCTGTCTCACTTATTGTACTAACACATTCTGTCTCACTTATTATACCAAAATGTTCTATCTCACTAGTTAAACTCTGCCTCATTTATTACTGACATGTGCGGCTATGGGATGCGCCCCAAGTCTAGGGGTTTTTATTACAAAATGTCAGTCCTCACACCCACAAACTTAATTCCCTCTATCCACCAACAATGCCGCCCACCGTCCTCGGCACAGGACATGCTCATGGTGATTTATAACTGTAGTAAAGAAGGGCCAACCCAAACAAGAGCACCCCTATAAGCTACTGTTGGTAGTAACAAAGTGAAACATGTCCTGTTGTAACACCAACAATGTCTACAAGTACTGTAATATACTACACCATACCAAGTATGATCTTGTAGTGCAATCAGTCTCTTTATTATGAATGAACACATTGAGACAAAGATGAATAGGTGATCGATCGCTCATTATCGAGTCTACTACTGCCTTCCACATACTCACATCGGCAGTCTCCTTGGACATGGACAAAACAACCCCGAGAACTATGTCCAAGGAGCCTGCTATTGGCGACTCACACCCGATCTGGCAGATACACCTATGTAATTTTGACCATGTTATACCAAAAGCACGCAAAGGCCTGTCAGCAATGAGGGTCCTGGCTGCAACTAGCACTGAGTAGAGACTGCTTCTGTCTCTTGTTCCAGGGGCTTGTACTTTCCCCCATCGAAAATGCTTTGGCCATCCTCAGACCAAAAGACTTAAGAAGGTGCAAAACAAAGCAATGCACATTATTCTGGGGTGCACCAGGGACACCTCTTGTGTAGCAAAGGACTTCCCTACCATGAACTACAGGATCAAGATCTGGAAGGCTGGTGCATACCTCAAGATAAGTTCAGATCTGAAGTACCCTTTGCACCACATGCTCTTCAAGAAAAAGGGCAACAGGTTTAAAAGGGGCAAATCATAGCTGGGTAGTGCAAAGGATGACATCATGCAGGTTTGCAGCTTTACAGATATCCATCCAGGTAAGGAATGGATACCAGCGTCTAAAGTGCGCAACCTCACATTCTCCTGTGTCGTGAATCTCGACAGTATTTGTCGGGAGCAGATTTCAGCTGCTGTCAATGCTGAGTAATGCGTGCTTATTAGTGACAAGTCAGATGAGACAGATATGGTGATCTTCACAGAGGGGCCTATTATACAAGGACACAAGAGTGCATGGGCATTTCAGCTCGCTCTTCAGGCAGAACACTCTTGGAGGCCAGCGGTGCCTTCTCCGTGACCACCAGCAGCATGACGATGGAGGTGATGGCGGTGACACAAGTTTTTATATGGCTAGAATTACAGGACTATTCCAGTGTGCATGTGCTGAGTGATTCTTTGAGCATGACTGACGCGTCGAGGCAGGCTGGTGACCAGACAGTGGCTTGAGTTATTGCAAAACTCTACTGTGTGTGCAGTTACCTTCATATGTGTCCCAGGGCAGGCAGGCGTTATTAGTAATAAAAGAGCTGATAGACTGGCAGGTGCTGCATTAATTGAAGATGGGTGGCCAATGGATCATGCAGAGATTGTCATTGTCCTTAGAGAGATAGGACGTTCTGAGGATTCTGGAAGCAACGTGTCCACATCACTGCTAAGAATATGAGAATTGGGAGTAAAGATCGGCACAGCCAAGCATGAGAAGCACACAGGATGGACACAAAGTCTTGTTAGCCAACATAGGACTGGTACTAATAACCGCATGACGCTGATGAATATGTTGAGAGAGGAATTAGAGCATCTATGGATGTGTCTGGAGTGCTGTGAAGATAATCTAACTCATAACTCAATGTGCAGTGACAATCCTCTGAAAGTTCTTCCTTTCAAAACGCCTACCACAAAGAACTCAAGGCAGATGCACCACTTGGTAAAAAGACTCCAAACCTTCCATCTGCTACCTCAGCCACTCTTTGCAGTATCACTGACTAACATCCCGTCAAATAGCCTCCAATACTTTCCCATCATAATTCTATACTGGTCAACACACACAAAGTCCATTCTTGAAAAATCACACTGGCTGAATTCCAAAGTCTAACTCACAATACATCACAATTGTCTGGACAGTTCACAGTATAACCACACTGTTAGTGGGCTGTGAGTCCCATGTTGCTTCTTAGCACAATGTAAACACTATCATCCGGAGAGACAAGGTGCCAACCAGCTGTTAACAATATTCAAACTTCTTTTCCTTCATTTGTCCTACCGCTTATGCTGTAAAGCATCACAGAGAGGAGTTATATGTAGTTTCCTCATTTACTAAAACACAAACTAACGGAAAGTTTAAACAATACATCACAACAGACGTTAGCGTATAAGTATAGGACCCTTTTCCAAGCCTTCAGGCATACGGTACATAAAAGACTAGACCTATAGACACAGTAATTGACACTTCACTTTCCAGGGCTTTACCTGGTACCCATTTAAGGCTGGATCAACCTGGGTCATTTTGTGTTTTAAATCTTTCGGCTCAGTTAGGACCTGAAACCACAACCTTGTGATCTGCAGGTTAGCATCTAGCTGCTACATCACAATGGCTCCTGAGGGTTAACATATGAGGTATTAATATTTATTACACAATAATGGTATCCCAGATCACTTTAGATATCCACTTAGAAAGACTGCACAATATATTAATCATTAAATCTTATGCATTAAAATAAATCTTGCCGTCCTTTTTAGGATGCAATTTTTTGTTATTTGAAGCCCTACTCTGACTCATGCCAGGGGTCAAAATAAAGCCTGGCCATAAATATGGCCTAATGGTTGAACGCGGTTTTTGAGACCTCTCCACGGTGATCCTCATCCACATGGCGGCACATTGTGTCATCAGGTGTTTATCGCTTGTGTGATGTGATGGTGGGGTTGAAAGTCAGTCAGTCAGGCACAATATAACTACTATAAACTAAATATAATTAATCTCATTGTTTGAAAATACACCCCCAAAAAAAATTTGAACTTGACAATCAATACTTCTACAATCGTATACAAATGATACACGAGCTATGCAATACTGAATAAGCAAACATAACTGATAGGCATAAACATCCCTGATTGAAACAGAAAAAAACTAAACTCTGTGTTATAACCCTGATGGGTTGCACAGGACATTATTACTTATATGCCATTCTAAATAAACAAACATAACTGATAGGCATAAACATCCCTTATTGAAATAGAAAACAAAACTCTATATATATCCCAATTATAACCCTCACAACAGATAGGCATAAATATCCCTTCTTGAAATAGAAAACAAAACTATATATCCCAATTATAATCCTGATGGGTTGAACAGGATATTCTTCTTCTTCTTCTGCGTTCATTCGAAGATATAAATTGCGTTGTGTCCGTTTACAGCAAGGCTGCGATAGTTGCACATTTCGGCCAACATCTCTGACTTCTGCGGGCATTTGTTGACCGGGTTAGCCTTCCCGGTTAGTTTCTGGGGACATGACAGTCTCACTGTTGTGTAGTCATCTTTATTTCCTAGGTCACAGGTGGTGCCGCAATCAGGCTTATCCAGAGAGGCCACATAATGCTGATCAGCCCTCAAGAGAAGGCAGGGGCAGAACATGAGCATTCCCCGCCATCCAAGGAGGCATCCACAAATGCAGAGCTAAAACATGGTGATCTGGTACTGGGCTCACCCAAGGAATCGTCACGTCCTGCTCATGACTGTTTAACCTCACTTCCATATATTGAACATCTCATACATCATGGGCTATCTCTTTTGTAGCCAACAGTATGCAGCCTGCAGACCTGGACTTTCATTTACCTACACCACAAAATGAGTACTTTGCTTCTTTTGCATGTTAGACTTTTACTGCAGCGGACTTCCTCATCCACTAAAGTTTCATGTTGTTTACGAGCTCTGCACCTCTAGAGACTATCAGCTCAGAGAATCCCAGACAGTTTTATTCTTCTTATACCTTCGGATGTCAGTGTGGATATATTTGAAGAATTCAGCAGTTAACTTAAGGTTGTTGACATCTCCATTCAGTTTATGCTCAAAAGTTGTGGGTGTTAGCCAGAATAATTTTCTGTTCTGCATATATTGGACACTCTTTCAGAAGGTGTTTAGCCGTAATTTTACCCTTTCCACAGTTACAATCATCATTGTCTCCTTTCTTTACTTTATTGAACAAGTGGTGTTTCAGCCTATTATGTCCTGTGCGGAGTCTAAAGATCACTACTAGTTCTCTTCGGCCAAGTTGGTAGTATGCATCATCCTTCTTGTAGCCTGGGTGTTCAGAATCCCATTTGATACTATATGTACTTCTTACAAACTTCTTGGCCTCATCATATGTTATGTCTATATCAGGCAGTGGTAGTCTTCCACCTTCCTTTGCCAATCTGTTAGCCTCTTCATTTCCAGGTATGTTGCAATGGGATGGAATCCCATATATTAGGACTCTTTTTGATTTCTGACTCAGTCCATGGAGTGCAGCTCTAAGGTCTGCTAGTTCTGAATCATTTTTGCTCTTTAGTGCTGAGACAACTGACTTTGCATCTGTGAAGATAGCTGTGTATTCCTCTTTATTTTTTTCTGACAGAAGCATTTCTGCTGCAGTTCTCAGGGCCTCTGACTCTGCTCTAAAATTACTTGAGAACTTTCCGGTTGCAATCGACTGTGTTTTCTTTGATCCATTTTTCAGATTCAGGACGATTCACCCACCTCCATTTTCTGTTGAATTTGTTGCTGATCCATCTGTATATGCATGAATCCAGGTGTTACTTGGGTATTGTTCTTCTATGAAGTTTAATGTGATTTTCCTTCTTTCTGTTTCATTCTGGTTTTTTTCTCAATACCAGGAATATTTTCCATCAATTCAGGCAGATGCTGCTGTCTCCAAGCAGGGAGTGTATATGTAATGTGGACGGGTTTGGATACTAATAAGTTTTTTACAGGATCTTCCCTGATTTTAGTTTTTGCAGTCTTCCCCTTCCCAGATGATTAAACCTTTGATACATGGGGTGATCTGTCAGCCTTCTAAATTTTTCTGTTTGTTGCTGGGCTCTGCTGTCTCTCCTATCCTCCATTGGCTGCAGACCTGTGAACTTTTATAGTTCATTAATAGGTGTTGTTTTCATGGCCCCAGTTATAATGCCCATTCTTTGATTTTGGTTGCCCAAGCTGTAATACCATATTCAAGGACTGGCCTTACTAGTCCAGTGTATAGTTTCTTGAGAACTTTCTCATCAGCTCCCCATGTTGTGCCAGCGAGTTTTTTCATGATTGCCATTCTTTGCCTTGCTCTTGTTCGACTTGATTCTACCTGTGTCTTCCATGTCAGGCGGCAATCAAATGTGACACCTAGGTATTTTGGATATTTCTCTTGAAGCAGTATTTTTCCATTTACCACTAGCTTAACAAGCTGTTTTTTATTTGAAAGGGAGAACACAATGCATGTTGTTTTCTCTTCACTGATATTCACTAGCCATGTTTTTGACCATTCCTCTAACACTGACAAGGTTTTCTGCATTCTACTGTTGGCTACACTAATATGTTCTTCGCTAGTCCACATAGCTAAGTCGTCTACAAAGAATGAGGTGTATACTCTGGTTGGAAAATTACTTGTAATATCATTTATGTAGGTTAAGAACAATGTTGGTGATAATACTCCCCCTTGGGGTACATCTTGTTCTAACAACATTTTTTTTGCTAGTTTGTCCTTGTACTTTCATCCTGGCAGTTCTATTCTCAAGGTAGTGACTGATCCAGTTGTACATTTTTCCACAAATGTGCATTTTTTGTAGTTTTTCTTTCGAGTCCCTCCTTCCACACTTTATCAAATGCATTTTCTAAGTCTACCCACATTGCTAGTGTGTGTTTTTTCTCTTGAAAGGCATCCGCTATTTCCTGGGCTATATATGTTATTTGGTCTTCAGTGGATCTGTACTTTCTAAATCCTGCCTGTTGTGGAGTTAGTAGGTGCTTTTCTGTTAGATGCCCCATTAATCTATTATTTATAATGCATTCCATCAATTTCCCTACACAGCTAAGTAAGCTGATTGGTCGATATGCATTTGGTTCCACCGGGTCTTTTCCTTTCTTCTGGACTGGTATAAGTATAGCTTCCTTCCATGCCTGAGGGACTATTCCTCTCTTCCAGCTGCAGTTAAAGACTACTAGTAATTGCTTTTTCGCCTTAGTACCCAGTCCTATTATCATTTCATTTGTGATCTCATCCTTCCCTGGTGATTTCTTTTTCAGGGAACTTACTGCCCGCTCCAGCTCTTTGATATTCAGATTTTCCATCATAAATTATGATTTCTCTGTGTTATTTTGACATGTCCGTTGCTCTTACATTGAATTTTTGTGTTCTGTTGTGATATCAATGTGGTTTGCACTAGCATAGTATTCCATCAGTGTATTTGTAGCCTGTTTTCCTGTTAGTATGTTGTTACCCTGTTTAATAGTTATTTGTTTGTTATTAGGCCCCTCATTGTTGCTTTTACTAATTTCCACAATTTATTTCCATCTTTGTCCAATTTGAGGATTTCTGTTTTTTCTTGCCAGGTATTTCTAGTTGTTTGATTTAATGTTCTTTTGTATTTTGCTGAGATGGCTTTCAGGGAAATGTTTGTTTCAGTTGTCTGTTCTCTCTCTGCTGTCTTCCTGGCCTCTTCGACTTTTTTCTCCAGGATCTGCAGTTCTTTGGTCCAGTATGGTTTGTAATTTTTCCTCGCACCTCTTGGAATGCACTCATATGCTGCCTGTAGTATTGCTTTATTTAGACTTGCTACTATTGTCTTTATGTTGCCATATCATGTGTTTATGTTTTTACAGTACTCGTCTGTCAGCAAAGCAAAATTATCCCAATCAGCGCGTTTGTAATTCCATTGAGGCAATGGTTTCTGCTCTTGTGGGACACAACCCATATTTACAATAAGCTTTACTGGTCTGTGATCGTTGCCTGCTAACTGATCTAGTACACTGTGATTAGTTTTGTGAAGAATGTCTCCTGTGCAGAAGGCTAAGTCAGGAGTGGAGGACTTGCACCATCTTCTAGAGCAGAAGCTGGGTTTGTCTTCTGGTATGTTAATTAAATGAAGATTGGAGTCTATTTCCCAGTCCTCCACTTCATCTCCTCTGGTGTCAGTATCTGGGTATCCCCATCTTTCTAAGCAACTATTAAAGTCTCCAACTACAATGCAGTTTGTGTCATTTATTTCCATTCTTGAAAGTGCAAGATCTTTGTTTGCTAGGTTATTTAATTGTATATTCTGATTTTCTAATCCTTTATCATGATATCAACACCTATAATTTCTGATTTGTTATTTGAGTTCACATCTACTTCACTGCTTGGTATAGAGTTTCGAAAAAGTGTTAGAACTCCTCCCTTGTGCCCTTCTCGGTCGCAGCGTATAGCTTGATATCCTCTGACAGAAAATCTGTGATGGGCATTGAGGTGTGTCTCTTGGATGCATGCCACATCAATTTTGTCTTCATGAAGACGGTTTATTAGAAAAAGTTTTTTATTTAAAAACTCCTTCAGCATTCCACTGTAGTATGTTGAGTGTCCTTGATATTTGGTCAATAGTTTTTACCCTAATGCCCTGTGCCTTGACTCCACAGCACAGGGGTAGGTGCCCACCAGTAGTTATGGGTGGACCACTTTAAGGCAAGGGGCTCGGCACTAACTCTGACTGGTGGGGCTCCATAAAATTAGCACCATATCGATATATTTTCATTTGTGACATCATGAAATTTAGGGCGTGTCTCTCTTTGTCTGGTTCCTCTCCTTCGACCTGTCTGACATTGGAGACCCTACCAGTAGCTTAACTACCGTCAGCATAGCTCTTAGGGTCATTGGGACACACAAGCCCCTCTACCACTACAAGGTGGAGACACATCAGAGGGGGAACTGGATATTATTACTACTGTTTAAATTACTACCACTAGGAAAAAATTTATGTATGACTTATTTTGTTAACAATACACAAAGTACCCTCATTAATTAAGCATCATCCTCTATTGGGCCTAAGAAAACAATACAAATATAATGAACAACAACAATACTGACATACAGAATGGATCTGTGATGAAGGTTTCCACATTTGTGACTGCCGAGTGAGTGGCTGTTGGAAGCACATATGCCTGAATGTAGACAGCATATGTTGTGTAAGCTTTAAGATCTTTCAAAGCATATGTCTGGTATGGATGTGAACCAGGAGCAGAAGGCTGTTCAGTGGTCATCCACCTATTTGAATCAAAATGTTTGAGAGACAGATAGAAGGTTTACATATGTTTGCCCACATACTAAATAAGCATTAGAATAATCATCAGAATACATTCAGATACAAACAAGAGCAGTTAGTCTCTGAGAAAACTGAAATTCAAGGCTGTCTAGCCACAACTTTCAACTTTCACTTGTGTTTGTGGTAACGTATGGTACTGGTTCTACTTTTCTTATGGTTTGTCACCTTATGATGATATTTTCATAGCTTCACTGCAGTTCACTAAATTCACCTCTTGTATGTGTCCCATCCTCCCAAAACTGTCACTATCTGTTTGTGTCCATCTAACTCATCTACTGTAATTTTTAGTGTCACCGTTTTTGTGTGTGTGTGTGGGTCTCTGACACACATGTCAGAGATTCAGCTGTTCAGACAGATATGTACTTCCTCTCTAAGACACTTATGTGATTTTGTGTATTCTTGTTCATGTCTGGAGTATTGTATATTTATGTAATAGCTGATGAAAGCTCTCTAGCCACAATGTATACTGGTCATCAGTCTTTAGGATAATGTAAAGCTTACTGGTTCTACTTTGCTTTTTGGTTTGATATCTTTTCATGAGAGAAAGGTGGCTGGATGCTTGCCTGTGGGCCTGAAGATCTCTGGTCTGAATCCATATTAAGCTGAACTAAATAATCTAGGTCTTCAATAAATGCAAAGAAAGGCATGAGAGGTTAAAAAAAAACAACCTGGTGTGATGCAGGTGTTTTTTGTTTTCAAAATTATCCTGTTCATCTCTCAGGCTTATCATTGGGATATATAGTGTTAACTGAGTTTTCAGGGTATACATTTATTTTAAATTTATATACCTTGCAATTATTTACATGACCAAAATGCAATTTGTATTGTTTCACATTTTGCGTTGATTTGCATTGAGATTATGATAGAAATTGTACTATGAATAATCAGACAATCTTACTAACATTGTGTCATTAACAAGGTTGATATATTGTTTCCTTAGTGTGCAGTCACTGAATAATCAATCTCCTGGTTTGATACTGACCAAATCAGCCATCATGTGCTGTAAAAATATGAATCTATCAAAATAGGTCTGATGCACAGATGGTGTGAGAAAGAGAACATTTACATATGTTGCGTGTTGATACTAAATAATTATTGAAAATACTAATACTTATTAGTCTTAGTCGAGGTTTCAACTTCACTTAAGTTGGGTCACCCTATATTGCTTTGTTCCTGTGCTAGTAAAATCAAATGAAAGGTCCCTTACTGTCCCATCTGAAACACTGGTGAACAAATTAGTCCTGGCATAATCCAGATTTATGTACATGCAGTAAATACACAAGGGAGTTGCTAAAGGTGCCAAAGCCAACTGTCCCCACCAGAAATGCAGGTTTTCATTGATGGAAGTAGCTGGTCACAATAAGCTAACTATACACATGTAAAATTGTTACAATAGATATTTCGCCAGCCCCAACTTAAACCTGTTACTGACTATATTGAATACCATGACACAACCGCTGCACAAATACAAATGCATTCCACATGAAAAATACAGCTCACAGTGCTGCACCAAGGACTTAACTTAGTAGCTTAGGCAGTGAAACTGTAAACTTCCGTCCAAATGTTGGAACTGCATTAGCAAAACGATGTCAAAAGCAAAAATTACTTGGAAGCTAAACATTCTGCCATGCCTAGTCCTCCATACTGAGCTGAACATAAAACAAAACAAACATTCTTACACAATCAAGAAAGTTAGTCTCAGTAAAGAAAGCTGTGATAGCATGGTGGCTAGATGCTTGTCTGCCGGCTTGATGATATTTGGTTCAACTAGGTGGATTTTTAATAATGGACCTAGGACTCCCAAGTAAACTCTCGGTACCAAGAAAAATTATGTGAAGTAAAGCAGCCAGTACGATGTTGACCTGATTACCCATCTAGAGCTAATTATTCTGAAAACATATAAGTCTAGTAACATTTGCCCCAATATGCTTATGACATAAAAAAGGGCTCCTTCACTTACTTTGAGACAAGAGAGGTTTAATATATTGAGTTGCACACTAAATAACCACAAAAAGTATATTCTGCCGCAATCAAGAAAAGTTAGCAGTAAATCTCAGAGGAAAAAAGGGAGTTGTGATGGCATAGTATTTGGCTCCCTGATCAACTCAGCCTAAAATGATACCAGGTCAAATCCTGAAAAGTAAATGCAGCTGGAGTAGTTCTGACAACACAAAGAGCTGATTGGCCTATACAGAAAGATATGATTTTACCACAATATGCCAGATGTGCCACTGAAGTGAAAAAAGCCTGTACTGAAAGAAAGGAAGCCTTCACTGAGAGAAAAGCATCCTATACTGGGAGAAAAAAACCCTATCATCAGTTCTGGTTATGACTAGTGGCACATGAGGCTTCAGAGAGGACTTTCCATGCTTTCCTGTCCTGTGCAATCTTCAGTGCAGTTGTCCATGTCAGAGATGCCACACTCAGGTTACTTTCCATCGTTCGTCTCCATGTTGTTTTTGGGCGCCCCTGTTTTCTCTTTTCCTCTGGTGTCCATGTGAGAGCTGTTTTGGCAGGTATATCAGGATTCATTCTCATAATGTGGCCAAGCCATTTCCATCTTCTCTTGGTTATCATACCGTCTAAAGTTTTTTGGTTTGTGACTTGAAGTAGTTTAGTGTTTGAGATTGTATCTGACCAGAAAATTTTGATTAATTCTATTTAGAAATGTGTGGTGGAAGGTGGACAGCTTGTGTGCATCCTTTTTTGGTCATTCTCCAGCATTCCGCTCCATAAAGAAGAACTGGCAAAATGATGCTCTTGTAGAGTCAGAGTTTCGTTCCTCTGCAGTAATTGTTGGATTTCCAGATTTGCCTCATTCTTCCAAAAGCAGCTCTAGCTTTGTTCAGACATGACTGTCCGTCTTCTTCGGTCCCTCCCGAAAAGAACCCTATACTGGGAGAAAAGAATCTTATATTGGGAGAAAATAACCCTTTACTGGGAGAAAAACCCTATACTGGGAGAAAAAAAACCTTTACTGGGAGAAAAACCCTATACTTGGAGAAAAGAACCCTATACTAAGAGAAAAGAATTTTATACTGGGAGAAAAGAACCCTTTACTGGAAGAAAAACCATACACTGGGAGAAAAGAACCCTATACTGAGAAAAAAGAATCTTACACTAGAAGAAAAGAACCCTATATTGGGAGAAAAGAACCCTTTACTGGAAGAAAAACCATACACTGGGAGAAAAGATCCCTTTACTGAAAGAAAAGAATCTTACACTAGAAGAAAAGAACCCTTTATTGGTAGAAAAGAACCCTTTACTGGGAGAAAACCCTTTACTGAAGAAAAGAACCCTATACTGAGAAAAAAAAACCTATATTGAGAGAAAAGAACCATATACTAGGAGAAAAGAACCTGTACTGGGAGAAAAAAAAGCCTCCAAACATATCAAAGAATGATAACATTGTCTGGCTTTAAAGATATGTACATAATCTTACCTACATAGTGTCACTGTTTAAATGATTATACTTAGTAAATAAAGGTCTCTTTTCCTCGCCTTTAGGCTTATTGGGAATATAGGGCTAGACCTATATTTTTATAGATCAATCAGCACTTGGTGCGTGATGTGGTCAACATTATGCCAGCCGCCTTTAGTTCCCATGACTGCACCTGGTACCCACTAAAGGCTGGGTCAACATGGGAGTCAAGGTCATTTACAAAAAAAAAAAAGTCAGGGTCCATTAGGACTCGAATCTATGATCTTCCAACCTGCAGGCGGTAATCTAGCCACTAACGCCATGACAACTCCCATAATACTGAGTGAACACATGAATTTATCTGATATCAAATAATACATGGGTGGGGGGGGGGGGGGGGGGGGGGGGGGGGGAAACAATCAGTATAAGTTTTCTCAAAATAACATGAAAAGTTGAAAAAATAAATACATACACATCAGCAGAACATGCATCCTGACCTTGGTCAATGTTAATATCACTCTCATCATTGCTGCAAAATGAAAGAAAAAAAAATCTTTAAAAGGAGATCAAATGAATTTAGACTTTTAAAAAAAAGTTTTCTTCTTCACCTGCCCTTTTATACTCAGGTGCAGTAAAAGGCCTTACCTACAGTAAAACCTTCTCAACACACAACTCACTCAAGATGAACACTCAGTTAACATGAACATAATTTGGGTCCCAGCAGATATGTATAGATATTATTACATGTATTAGTCTCTGGTTAGTTATAGGATATTCACACCTTGTACTATGCTGTTAAAATACCTGGACAGGAGTCTATAGTCTTCTCAGGAAAAAACATGAGATGAATCAAGGGAAGGTTGAGATGGATATACAATCAGACAGTTACTGGCGCTATTGAAATTGGAAATCTTCATTTGCTGCAGAATATGGGAACAGAGCATTTATACGGGTGTGCCAAGTTCTATGATGTCGATTCTTTATTCAACATTCAACATAGTGAGTGCTAATAGAAGACATTTAGTTCTAAACTGTTGTAATGCCATACAGCTTCATCAAAGGTGAATGTATATTAGTTTATTCACTAAATTAGGCTTCATTACAAGGTCAAGGTTTTCAAAATCTGAACTTGTTTCTCAACAGGATTTCACTTTTTCCATCTCAGACAGGTGTGATATTAACTACTCTGTATTATCCAGTAATTTATATTTTGTCTCAGATCATTTTTAGTCAACTTTTGACCCTCTGAAATCTTTTATATCAACTCATTATGGCTCAAGTTTTTATGACCAGACTAAAAAGAAAAAGTAAAAAGCAGTGAAGTCAGACAAGAGCATTATACATGAGGCCAACTAAAAAGAATTCAAAATACCAAAACCAACACAGAACTAATAATGACAGCTGCTAAATGCTATGAGATATACTGAAGACAGCATCCAAGCACTTAGAATTAAATGGTTTGATGGGTAGTGGGAATCATCTGTCCAATAGTTAACCACTGAAGACAGAGAGCTAACAAATGTATGAGATGCAGGGAACAGCCAATAGACCACAAATATAACCAGAGACTGTTAGCAGCTTCAGCTAGCTAGCAGCAGGTTAAACATGGTCAAGATTTTAATTTGTTTCTAAAAAGGAACAGGAGGAACAGCAAATGCATTTGTGGTCAGTGACTTGACCCTTATGAGCCTATATATCTTTTTAATCACAGTTTTGTTTGAATACATCCTGCTACAGTCAATCTTCATCTTTTCTTCTTCTAAATTCTGAGCTCTTGACGTTCACTGCTGAGGATATCATCCACCTCCATTCTTCTATGTGTTTGGCCATGTCTTTATGATTGGTGACTCTAAGGGTTTGTAGGTCTGACTGTATATTATTTCTCAATCATTTTTTGTGTCTGCTTCATGGTCTACTCCCATGCAACTATTTTGTGTATGCAGTTTATAGTCAGTATTGCATTAAATTTCATATTTCTGGAATAATCAATGAATTTTTATGGATCTGTTGAATACAGTTTAAAAAGTTAGTTGCGTATTCTATACAGGACGCTGCAGTACCCTAGCATTTTTTGGCTGTTGTAGTTTTCCTAGGCAAGTTTACGTCTAGTAAATGCTTTCTGGATGGTCGGCTTCTGGATACCAATGTTGAAACCAACGCAAGAGACACTTATAATGCCTAAGCCACAGACACCGACTGAATACAGTACAAGTTTAAAATAATTTTAAAAATTATTTAGCTATATGATTTATTTGCCACAGAAATAAAAATCAAGAATATTGAAGCTTTTAGTTGTATCAGTTTCTGAGTGTAGGCTAATCAAGAAAATGAAGTACTTATTTGTTTTAATCACATACAACTTATATATCATTGACAATCCACTCACAATTCTTTGTAATTTATAATGTAGGTCAGTTGATGGCTTGTATTTGAAGTGTCCTTGGTCCAGTTCAGCAAGGCACTATCATGGAGCACATTTGTGACACTAAGCTTCAGATGCTGTTCAAAACCTGTGGAGGATATAAATGTGTTGAAATCACTATTACATGTTGATACTTTCAATGAAACATACTGACAGAAATCTAACACAGGACTAGTTTACAATCATAGCTACAATATCTGGTTATCTTTAAGTTTAGGCTAAATGTTGCTTCTGGACGAATAAAAGACGTATCACACACAAGATAAAGAAACAAATCTGACTTCTAGCATAAGTGAAACTCAGTGAGCAACCACTCAAGATTCACTTCTGGTCCAATATAGCTGACCGCTGGGTGGCCACTGCCACTGCAGCTTGCTGTTGCAAATTCCCCATTTCTAGACTGGGAGTTCAAAGATTCTGCTGCCTAGATACTGAGTTGAGTGTTTGGTGTGATACTGTGAGCTATGGATTTCATATATATGTTGTTGTTTTCTTCTGCTGTGTATGCGACAACTTCATGTTGTAACTGCAATAATAATAGCAGGCGGCTGATTGGGTGACCACTTACCCTACTGAGCAATATTGAGTTGTTCCACACAGGTATGAAAAGTAGAATCAACTCTGATGGCGTAACATTTGAGGAGTTTGTAATCAACAACAGAGTGAAGCAGGGTTGTGTACTTGCTCCTACTCTCTTTGTAATATACTTCTAATTTTTTTTTTAAACATATCTTTCAAGATCAGGAAAGTGGTATATTTATCCATTTTCGATCTGACAGCAGCCTATAAAATGCTCATTAGCTAAAGGCCAAAACTAGGATAAGAAAGGTACTTATCAGAGAACTGCTGTTTGCAGATGATGCAGCAATTAGAAACCACTCAGAGGAGGAGCTGCAATGTTTACGATCTGCATTTGATGATGCATGCTGTGAATTCGGACTAACAGCCAGCAAAAAGTAGACAAAGATTATGGTGCAAGCAGTTAATGATGGACCTGCGGTCTTCATTGCTGGTAAACAGCTGGAGACAGGTGACCATTTTACCTATCTGGGTTCTACAGTAAATAATAAACTATCACCTCACCAAGAAATCAACATCAGGATAGGTAAGGTAGCAACAACAATGAGCAGAATTAATAAAAAGAGCTTGGGAGAACAGAAAGCTCATGAAAAAAAAACAAAAGTTCTTGTTTCTCATGCTTTGTTTTCTCAGCACTCTGCTTTTATGGCAGTGAAACTTGGCCAACTTATTTTCACCAGGTGAAAGGACTAATAGCTTTTACATGTTATGCTTAAGAAGAATATTTGGTATTAGGTAGCAGGACAAGATCACAAACACTGAGGTATTAGAAAGAGCAGGTATTACAATAGTTTTCTCAGTGCTCAGACTATGAAGGCACAGGTGACTGGGTCAAACCTGGAGAATAGAGGATTGTAGAGCGCCTAAGGACATCCTCTGTGGTGATAAAAGGACTTTTCCCAACATGGCCAGTCCTTGCTACACTCACCATTGCCATGGGCTGTGAGTCCCATGGCTCCTCATAGCACAATATATCACTATCTCTGGAAAGATGGAAAGGTGCCAATCAGATTATGTTAAGAAGGGGAGTAATTATACAGCATTGAAGGTGCAATACTGGCTTTTGTAACCAACTGTTTGCATCAGTAGTAAGCTGCATTTCTGATAATGTAGTATTAGTGTTGGCTCATTTGATTGCTGCCTTATACCTTTATTTTACATGTGCAAGCTTAACGATTTTGCTGGGGTTAATATACATTATCCCTAGTTTTCAAATAGGACATTGAAGGATTGTGTGATAACCACTGGTACAGGAATGGAACAAATATTAGGTGACCCATCTACAGTGAAGTTCAAACTTCAGCTAACAAATAACAACTGCGGGTTGAAAAAAAAAGCACTATTCACATGGAAATAGAATATGCATAAGTGATCAAATAATATAATATTTAATCTGTTATTACAGAAAATGTTAACGACATGATGACTGATAAATTCCTTTAATGAGAGACTTTTAAGTGACACAAGAATACTTTGGTTGTTTTCATCTGTGTTGAGGGGCAGATGAAGTGCATGGAGTTTCATAGCAAAGGCAAATGGATGTTGCCCAGTGCACAAAGCCTTGCATATGATATCATAATGTCTAGTTTGAGAATGGAGGTGGAGGCAATCTCTGCTGCCTTCCGCTGGCTTGAGAATCATCTGTACATACCTGCTGAGATTTTAACTGACTCATAGAGCATGTTGAGAAAAGTGAAAACAGGCATGCTTCGTGCAGAGTGGCAAGCATCACTTTAGAGGTCCTGGGTAGTTAGCATCCTTTGGATATTTTCTCCAGGTCATGCTGGTGTGTTGTGAAATGAGCAGGAAAATAGACTAGCTGGCTCTGTACCACTTGGCGGAGGCCCAGATAGATCATTACGGTCTGAGGAGAATGGTGCTGTGAGGAGTAACCAGGAGATTTGGCTGACGCTCAACACTCAAGGGAAATGATGAGATGGATAAACAATCAGACGATTACTGGTACCATTAAAATTGGAAATCTTCACTTGGTGCACTTATGGGAGTGTCCCGAGTGCTGTGATGTTGATTCTTAATTCAACATTCAACGTTTGATAAAAACTGAGTTAAATGTTTGCCTGATGACCTAAGGATTTTGGATTTGAATCCTGATCAACTTTTACAATTATCTTTTTATTCAAGGTAAACCCAGTCTAAAATAAGTATCATGAAATGTCATAAAAAGTAAAAGTGGCCTCGAAATTTGTCTTTGGATATGCAAATGTCTTGGGAAATGATCAGTCGAATAGACTGTTTGGTGCTCCACCGCTGTGTGGTGAACTGATGAATGACAAGCTAGATAAGGTCAAGGCCCCTTAGAAGTAAATGAACAATGTGGTCGTGTCGACAGATTATAGTTTGGAGAGAATAGTGCACTCAGAGGAAAGGCAAGACAAACATATAATCAACCTGCTTCTGCTATCCTTGACAATGGGACTCTTTTTTACTGGCTGCCGTAGATGGGGCATGGAGCATTTATTATAATATCATAAGTGAGCTAATGTCAGTTCTCAACTCAAATAAATGATTTATAGCAGATTAAACAAGCACCCACAAACAAAAAAATCAACTAGTAATTTGCAATAAGTAAATAGCATAAAAGCAGATTTAACAAGCGCATTATATAAACTGAACTAGTCATACATAATTAATGCATAAAATACATACAGGATGTGAGATCCCCATTTGTAGCCCTGCTGATATCTTGCTCAGTTGGGTCTTTCTTTAAGTATAGGTGCTTCACAAAGTGATTGATTTTGTACAAACACAACTTGTTGTTGCCATGAAAGAACACTTGGCCACTCTTAAATTTCATCTTTTTCATTTGCTCCTCAGGGAAGAGGTCTTGTAAGTTGCTATTATCCACTAAAATGAGGCTGTACCTAAGAGAATAATATATTTTCATGTAAAGCATTTTGGGTGATAAAACAATTATAAATAAACTATTAAATTAGGTTTAAAGTCAGCTGCAGGTGACATAGCACACCTATTTACACTATAAATAATTTCAATTTCAATTTCTGGCCCTGTTACTAAAGCTTTTGATTTTTATGTTGTCTAGTGTGTTCATCTATCTTTCTACTTCTTTCTATGAGTGCCGATCAATACATTTTCTGTTACTTTATTACTATATAATAATTAACAGCCTCAAGATTTCCCCCTCTGTTTATTTACAGGAATGATGTATACACACTGGAACCTACCAATCAAATACCTTTCTTAAATGTTTGCGTATTCTAGACAAAGCAATCAGGTCTACCATGTTCGTAAATTGTTGCTGTGGTTGTTATTTGACATATGCTTCATTAATATAAATTTCTGTAACCTAAGGTGCCATTTAAATGATTTGAAATTAATTCTGTCCGTATTTCATAGTTGTGGATTTCAAGCTGTTCGACAGACATGGCCATTAAGACACCTTTTTTGGGAGGTGCCTAGTTGACCATGTTCTTAGTGCACTTGTATCCATAGCGAGGCTCACACGCCATCTGGAGGTGACTGGTTCAATACCCGGCATGGTAACTAAAGCTTTCGATTTTTACGTTGTCTAATGTGTTCTTCTATATTTCGACTTCTTTCTATGAGTGGCGATCAATACATTCTCTGTTACTTTATTAATATATAATATTTAATGGCCTCAAGGGTTCCCCCTCTGTTTATTTATAGGAATGATGTATACACACCAGAACCTACCAATCAAATACCTTTCTTAAATGTTTGTGTATTCAAGACAAAGCATTAAGGTCTACTGTGTTCATAAATTGTTGCTGTGCTTGTTATTTGACATATGCTTCGTTAATTTAAATTTATGTAACCTATTGTACCATTTCAATGGTTTGAAATGAATTCTGTCCGTATTTCATGGTTGTGAATTTCAAGCTGTACGATAGACATGGCCAAGGAGACACTTTTGGGGGGAGGGCGGGGGGTGCCTACTTGACCATGTTCTTAGTGCACTTGTATCCATAGGGAGGCACAAACAGTCTGAAGGTGACAGGTTCAATTCCCGGCAGAGTAACAATAGCTTTCAATTTTTATGTTGTCTAGTGTGTTCTTCTATCTTTCTACTTCTTTCTATGAGTGCCGATCAATATATCCTCTGTTACTTTATTAATATACCTCTTTACACTGACTTTGACAACAATTTGAGTGTTGTGCTACTCAAAAACAAAAAAATGTATCCGGTGACTCACTGCGCTGACCCCTGTGATGTCAACTTGGCGTTATAAAAACTGTTTGGCTCAAAGAAAAACCCAATTAAATATTATTTTTAGTTGATTTATTTATATCCTATCCTCCAGCTAACAGTGTTAACTATGCCTCTCATAAACAGCCACTACAGACGTCAGAAAAGTAACATTTACGGGTAAAAGGCCCTAACTGGAAGTGTAAGTTATGCAGCTTCTCGAGGTTATGTTAGTTATTTGCGTTTCCTTTACATGATGTTGCAGAACCAACCCCAGCATTTGTTGTCTGTTGTGGTTTTTCTCGGCAAATCTTACGTTTAGTAGTTTGATACTGCTTCCTGAAATGGTCAGCTCTTGGTACCACTGTCGATAGCAACGCAAGACAACTTCACAAGGTACCACAGTTTAAAAGTTACTGTCCATTGGTGTATTTATACAGTGACGCGACCTTGTAGTACTGAATAAGCATTTTTGAATTGTTCCTGTCCCAATGGATTACAAGCCTGTCTTTGTCTCCACTGCTGCAGCTGGTGCTCAATGTTTGCTGCCGGACACAGCTTAAAAGATTATGTTTTATTACATTTCTGAAAGTAGCTGATATATGTTTTTCTTCATGCTGATATGCCATATTCTAACACTGGGTGAACATATTCGAGGTAGGTCTTCCTGAGTATTGTGTAGGAGGCTCCCCATTCTGTTGGCATCTGTCCCTTAGGCGTTGGGAACATACTTTTTAATGCGGGGTGTCAGGTTTGATCCCAGCTATAGGCGATTTGGCAGCAGGTCGCTTTGCGTTGGTTTTGACAGTGATATTAAGAGTTGACTATTCAGAAAGCAATGGCAAACTACTTGACGTAAAATGTGCCTAGAAAGACCACAACAGCGAAAAATGCTGGGGTTAGTACCACAATGTCCTGTTAAAGATATGCAACTCACTTCCCAGTCTGTCCTTATTAGTTCTTTTTTTTTTAATTTTATTATTGAATCAGTGCAGTCTATAATTCCTTTTGTGTGTGTATGTGTGTGTGTGTGTGTTGGGGGGGGGGGGGGGGGGGGGGTTGGTGTCAAACTGTGGTTTCCATATTATTTTAGGTCAGAGGTAACATCCAGATAAGTTTGTTCATTGTCTTGTTACAGGGTATGTCCTCTTATTCTCAGGCGCATTAAATGCTGCTTAGTTTGTAAGGTGAGTAGGGTGTACATTGTTTCTGAGGTGTTATTTTCATGACTCTGTTTGCTGAACACTGTTCCAGTCTCTCATTGTGTTACTGGCAATGTATGCCTGAGGGATGGCTTCTCTCCAGCCAGATTATTGCATTAGTTGTTGACATGACTTCTCTAATCTGCTTACATTTGAAACTTTTAATAAATAAAAAAAATTAACAACAAGAACAACAACAAAGTAAACAATTCTTTTCACCCTAATGGTGCATTGGCATGTAAATGTGTTGCTAGACTCATAATTTGGAAAGAACAATCAGCCCTCAATGGTTGATGTGGTCAGCATCCTTTGGGTTAAATTTACTTCCCATGACATTGCCTGGTAGCCATTTTAGGCTGAGACAACCTGAGAGCCAATGTCAGTTTAAAAAAAACAAGTCTGCCTTACTGTGGATATGAACCCAAATATTAGATACACATAGTTAAGGCAAAAGAACCAGCCATCCTTTTCCATGTGTAATATCAATATATTTTGCAATAAACTTGAAAATTACAGACTGTTAATATTTCAATCCCCAGAGATTCTCAACATAGATGTCCCATTGGAAAATAAATCATAATGAAAAAGTATTATTGTGATTCATTCAAAAAGACAACCAGTAGAAAGTATATATTATTCTAAGATATATGATTCTATTATTCACAAAGAATTAGGACATACCCATCATATAGAGGAGAATCTCCAAATATCTCCAAACTTTTTAGGAAATACAGGTTCCTTAGGGCATAAGACCGCTTGATTATGATGTATCCAGTAACCTCCTTAATACTACCAAGGTTTTTTGCCAATTCTTGAGCCACACTTCCTGTGAAGATAAATGTAAAGTGATCAGTTCAATACTTAATTATTTTCACAAATAGGTCATTACAGTCTGAGGAGAATAGCACTGCGAGGAGTTACCAGGGGATCTGGCTGACGATCAAAACTCAAGGGAAAGGTCAGATGGATATACAGTTAGACAGTTACTGCTGCCATAAAAACTGGAACTCTTTGCTTGCTGCTGAAGATGGAGACACAGCGCTTGTTGGAGTCATCCGAGTGCTGTGATGTCGATTCTTATTTCAACATTCAACTTAATTATTTTCTTGAACACAAAAACAACCAAAGTATTCTGTCCCCTCAAAATGTGTGACTTATTTTTATACTTTTACATTCTACTGGACATTATGCTTCAAGCCAATAACAGTAGACTATATTACAGTGTTCTTAGTTCATCATCATGTAGCAGGTCCTTTGCAGAATGTCACTCTCATCATTGTCTGCCTGAAAGACACTCGGTCTCAGGCCAGCTCTTCCGCCTCGTGCACTCTCATATTCAAGTGTGGCTTATATCCTGTGGCCATCTTTGTGTTGGTCGGCCCCCTGCTCCTCCTTCCTGGAACCATGCCTTCTGATATTATTTTGTCCAATCCCCTGTGGCACTTTATATGGCCAAAAAATTTCAGCTTCCATGTTCTTACTTATATTCTATTAATAGATAATTAATGTTATCCATTAATATAACAAATATATTCACATTTTATGTTACTAACTTTCAGTACCTCCTGTCAACATCATCTTCATCCTTCATGTGCCATTATACCTCTCACAGGGCTACCATTTGATTCCTCTACTGTGCTCTATTGCATGCAACACTTTCGGTTTCTGACATAGGAGTTCACCCCAGCGTTTCTAGCTTCTCGTAATAATGTTCTTCCAATTGTTTTCCATGTACATTCTCTTTTTCTCAGACCATTTGTTTCTCATTTTAGAGCTTTTTTATAATTCTTTGCTCATTCTGTCTCAGTGCGTGCCTAGTATATCTCCAATTTCTTTGTCTTACCACACCAAAAAGGTATTTGTCTAGACGTCTTTATGATCTCCTAACTTTTTAAAAATGTATCCCATTTTATGTTCTTGATTCTTCTCAGATATTTATTTCCAAATGAATTTAACTTTTGTTCCTTATTTTAGGTAGTTCTACAACTTTCGGTGGCATATGTCAGAACTGAAATAATGTTAGAATTGAAGATTCATAGTTTGGTCTGAAAGCTGTATAACTTGGAGCTTCATATGTTGTTAGAGCTTTTAAAGACTTTTGTTGCTTTGCCAGTACTGTACTGACATTAAAATGTATTTGCATCTTTTTTAAAAGTCTTATTACAAATTCAATTTTAAGGCTACAAACAATTACAAACAACACAACACACTGTCAGGAGAAAATCTTAATAAGACTTCAATGGATTGTGAATATAAAGGAAATGTAGTTTAAAATTACAAACTGTGTAATAATAATGACATGTTACTACCGCTCAAGATCTGTATGACTAAAGGTCCAATAATCTTGCTACATCCTTTCAGTTTCTGAGCATCTTCAATGCTATTGACTTCAGTGGAATTGCAGACTGAAACATGAGAATTGAAAAATTAGTAATTAGGGGCAGAACATATCAGCACTCTTCTTAAATCACAAGCAAATTAAGAATATTTTTGTGGGTCTTTCTTCTGTCCTACTGTTATGTCATAAAACATCAAAGAGAGGAGTTAAAAGTATTTCTCTATCTTTAACTAGTTTTGTAGCTTGTGTTAATACCACGCTGAATTTCTGTAGTGTACTCCCTCCAACCATCTCTTTCTTGGTCGGCCTCTTGCCTTGTATCCTGCTGTTCTTATGTTGTACATTCTAGATGCTAGTTGATTTTGTTCCATCCTGACCAGATGACCAAACCATTTTTTGAAATGTTCTATGAAATCATTTACCAGTACTGTGCCTTTCATTATTCTTGGGCACCGAACCAATACCGAACCAATTCTACTGACCTCAAGCTTGGCATCTGTGGCCTATGCTTAATAATGCTGAGGTGCCAGGTTCAATCCCAGCTGCAGGCAATTTGGCAGCAGACAGTGTTATGTTGGTTTAGACAGTGGTACTGACAGCCGACCTTTCAGAGGGAATGGCAAACTGCTAAAGTAAAAGTTGCCTTCAAAAACCATGAAGCCAAAAAATGATGGGGTTGGTTCTGCAATTTCCTGTATAGGATATGCAACTGACTAAAAGAACCAATCACTAATAACAAAAGTACTTTAACATAAAAAAAAAAAAAAGTAAGACAGAATAAGAAACTGGCACCCTTAAAAAACACAACCAACCAATCAATCTATATATCGTGTGGCTCTATAGCTTGGTGAATGCATTTCCCTATTCTTAAGTACCAGGGTTCACTTCCCTTCCCAGGGGTGAGGACAGCTGAGAAAAAGATGGCTTTTATGGCTTTTAGACAGTAATATCAGAGGTGCACTGTGCACTGAGGCGTCACCATGTAATATTCCAATAGAAAGATGTGAATGCAGATAACTACTACAGCCAACTTCAACTGTGGAGAAGACACATCATAACAATAATAATAATAATAAATCATTTGAGCAACATCTCCAAAATGATGACTGGCTGTCTTTAATCCTCTCTAAGACTGCTGTTTATCTATCTTTTTATGTTATCCTCCCATTGTATCACTGTTTACCTTTTGCTCATTTGCCTTCAAACTTCTCTTTCAGTATGGTTTAAAAAAAAAAAAGACTTATGTCTTTTAACAAGGCTGAAATATTTCACTTGTTTCTTACACACACATATTTATCATCAGAAGATGAGGACAGAGCATGCATGGGAATGCCCCAAGTGCTGTGATGTCAATTCTTATCTAGGCTCAACTCCACTTATTGCTCTTCTGTTTATCTCTATATGTGATAAGCAAGTGCTCACGTATGTAATTCCTGCTAATCGTACAGTATTAATTATTAATCAGTCTGATATCCCTCTAATCCTGTACGTAGGAGGCATGCAATTAACTGATCTCATAGTATACAGATGAAAGCTTTCTTCTAATTTATAATTAATGCATAAATATTTTTCTAAACCTTTATATATTTTTCAATTAACATCTTCAGACAAATTATGGCCTCTCAAGTGCCATTTTTATGGAACATTCATTGTTATTCAGAAAATGCATTATCTTTTTTATTTTTTTTATTTTGAATTACATCTTGTATGATCCTAAAGAGGATAATAAGATATTCTATTAGCATTAACTGTTGTGTTTTTAGAAACATTATCACAATAACACATTTTTAATGCACATATGTGTGTATGTGATCAGCTGCTCTCTCTCTCTCTCTCTCTCTCTCTCTCTCTCTCTCTCTCTCTCTCTCTCTCTCTCTCTCTCTCTCTCTCTCTCTCTCTCTCTCTCTATATATATATATATATATATATATATATATATATATATATATATATATATATATATAATATATATATATATACATATGTACTTTTTTTCAAATATGAAAATATGAAGGTCGACCCAGCCTGGAGTGGGTACTGGGTGCAGTCCTGGGAAGTAAAGGCAGCTGGCGTGATGCTTACATTACCCATCTTGTGCCGATTGGTCTATAAAATATAGGTCTAGCCCTATATGCCCCTTATGCATAAAGCATGGAAAAGGGTCTTTTTCTTTACTTTACTTTTATAAACATACATACACACGCACACATACATACAAATAATAATAACCAGTTGTAAGTAACATGCCAGTTGCCTTACCTCTGGTGATTTTCTAGAACCCACTCAACGAGCAATATTTAAAACGTGTGTAAAAGGTGACAGGATTGATAATTTCACTGGGTTTTCTTCTTCTTCTTCAGCGCTGGCCCTTAAAAAAGCACTTGGCGCACTGCATTGTAGATTACAGCTAGGCTGTGATATCTGTGCCTTTCAGCTCAACACATCCAATTTTAGAAAAGCCCCAATTAGTCATCTTTTAAAAGGGATTAGGGGGTGGGGAAGGGGAGGCAGTAGGTCTATTTCCCCCCCCCCCCCCCCTTACAAAATGGGTTCCAGAACCCACAGAAGGTATTACACTGTGTTTTATTCCACATGGTCAATCTCTCTCTACATAGCAGCTAGTCAGCTGCAGAAAGAATTACCCACAAAAAAATAAAAATAAAGTACTTCTAGCAATGACCCCAGGATCTTTGAGATGCATGTGACCCAAGTAAAAGATACCAAATCCACAATCTGCATGTAGCAACAAATAAAATTCCAAACTCATGGAGTTTTTTAAATACTGATGAAAGGTACTTACTCTTAGGGCAGAATCCCTTACATCTGATGCACTCTAGATTTTTTAATGGTCCTTCCTGCTGAATTGTATAGTTCTGAGGGCATTCGGTAACACACAGACTGGGTTCATTGTTATCACCCCGCAGAATCTTGGTGCTCTTTCTGATATCATTTGTGTTATTGGCTAAAGCCAGACATTCTTTTTCTGTGAGGCATCGTCTTTCAGAGAACTGGAAAAGTTAGTGAGCAGATAAGAAAGCTGTCCTTAGACACAATTAGAGCTGAACAGTAAGACAGTATTAAACAGAATGCTATGTTAACCCGGCCACAATGGTATAATGGTTAAGATATTTTTTTTTCCAGTTTGGTACTCAGTAGTAGCAAAATTCAACCATGGCATAAGGTCAATCCAATCTTTTAAAAATTGTTACCAGATAACACAGTTATAAATTTATTGGAATTTTTGTGACAAAAGAAAGCAGTGGAAAGGCAAAAAGCTACTGTTATATCATATTCAGTAACCAAATGCAAGTGAAGGTCTAAATTGTATTGATTTCTTTCTTCCTATTCATTTGAAATCAGCTTGTATCTGTGATTTTCTTTCTATCCAGAACTGCAGTCTTCTGCATTCCATGCAGCTTTCATAGTTCAACATCGAGGGCCGCATCAATGGGACATCTAACAGACTTTTCAGAGCAGTATTTCTTTCATCTACAGCATATGGTTTGCAGATTTTGCAGGATTTCAGAGTTTGACATCTAGGAGCAGGACCTATAAATAGATTTTTCTGAGATATATGTGGACAAAAATTTCTGAGCTGTATGTGGTTCAACTTTGTAATCAGTGCTCTGCAGTTTTAGGTGCTTGCAAATATGGCTGCAGGACCTATTTAAGCTCTGTTAACTTCAAGTCTGTGATGTTATTTTCTGACACCCATGATAACTTTGTTGAAAGGAAAGTTATCCGACCACTGTAACATGGCTATTCAGCGGGTGAATCCAGCCGGCAGAGACCTAGCAAGGGGTCTGCTGATCACTTCGGACTGGACACTGTGGTCTTCGAGCACATCTGTACAGGATAGGCATAAAAGAATCTGCTGCCTGTGATTGTGGAGCAGAAAGACAGACCCCTGAGCACATACTGCAGTACTGCCCTTACCTCTACCAGCAAAGACTGTGGATCTGGCCCAGGGGATCCACATTGCAAGAGAAGCTATGGGGGACCGGTGGCGACCTTAAACGCACAATCCTATTTTTGACCCAGACGGAACTCAATGTTTAGCATGAATGATGTTGAACGCAACCAGGCCTTGATAGCAGATATACAGCTTTGAAATTGCAACAACATCTAACATCCATGAATGAAGAATGTAAAACAAATAATATGAGAATCAACACTGAAAAGACAGAAGTAATGTCAATAGGAAAAAAGAAGACAGATCTAAACATAGCAATAGAATACAAAGGCATTAAACAGTCATCTGAGTTTAAATATCTGGGAACTACATTTACCGAAAATGGGAAATTGGATAAAGAAATTGACATTAGATGCAGTAAAGCAAACCAAGTTTTGGGACAGCTAGCCCCCCTCTTACAGCATAAGACAATCCCAATCAGCACAAAGAGACATCTTAATCAAAGCAACTCTGTGCTACCAGTGCCAGACATGGTCACTCACAACAAACCATAAAAGAAAATTAGTAACCACGGAAATAAGATGTCTGAGAAGGGCTGTAGGAGTGACCATAAGAGATAAGATCAGGAATGAGATCATAAGAGAACAAGTCGGCACAGAACCAATTCTGGATTACATACAAAGACAGCAAGTAAAATGGTTTGCCCACTTAGAGAGAATGCCTTGTGACACCATACTATACAAAGCATACATGGAAAGAGAAGAAGGACGTAGAGCACGGGGTAGACCAAGAACAAGATGGAAGGATAACATCAGAGAAACTCTACAACAGCACGATGTGCCTATGGTGGAGGCAGCCAGAAGAGCTAGAAACAGAATCTTATATCTCCCTCGACACCCACAGCGGTAAAAGAGGAAGTGAAGAAGAAGAAGAAGAACTTCCTGTTTTACCAGGGCAGACGCAGTTTGAGAATCATGTTTTTTGTTTTGTTTACAAAGTTCAGTGCGGAGGTAACTAATCGCAGCGGCTTTAAGAAATCTCGGCGTGCTGTCATTGTCTGACGTTTTAGGAATTTGAAAAGCGTTTTCCTTGGACAGTGTCCAAATTAAAAAAAATATGGCGTGCTATTATGGAAGGATGGTATTTACGACCGGTATTCTCATTTTGATTTTTTACTTTGCATTGCTTTTCCTACCCATACTGGAATATGCTCAGCGACTTGTTTCTCCAGGCGCAAGTTCAAATCTGTGGTAAAGAGATGCATTTTTTCTATCAGGAGAAAAAAAGCAAAATTCAAATTTGTACTGTCCAAGACAACTGTACTAACCATACTGCCATTTATCCTCATGATCAAAAGGCTCCCCAGCTCCCACCCTCTCTTCTAGACCACTCTAAAAAGTGGTAAGTTAAGGCAGACTAAGTATTGTCTAAACATACACAGTAACCTATTGCAGGAATATACGAAGATCGAAATGATTATGTCCCGGTATTTATAGTGTAAGTAAATGATGTTTTGATTACCTTCTTATTCTTATAGTCCATACTGTGTGACATTCGTAATCATACTGCCCACAGCCCTCTGATTTACTGTTAAGCATTCCTGATACAGATCTTCTTCAAAACCATGATGCCAGACTATCTAACATCTTCTCTTTGGTCTCCCTCTGACCCTCCTCCTTTCCTTTAATCACCATCACCATCATCGTCATCCTATGGTATCACATAATGTCACATAGGGTTACAGTATTTTCCTCCATTCCATTATGACTGATGCAAGCTGGCTGATATTATGGATGGAATCTAGTCCTGCCTGTCTGGCTTCTCTTGTCAATGTTCTTTTTAAAAAAATATTAACCATATAATATAGTCTTTAATTCTTGATACAATGCTGTGTCTTCATAAAGTTATACTAACTACATGTTATGTAACTTTTAATAGGAACTGCATATATTTTTCTTCTTCTTCCATTTTTGTGTGGTCTTCATCATTCCGAGCCCTTGAGATTCATTGCTGAGAATATCCCCCACCTCCATTCATTTCTTCTCTTCACCATCCTCTTCTTGGTCTGCCTTGTAGTCAACCCCCCCCCCCCTCCCTTACACAATTTCAAGAGTGTGTGTGTGTGTGTGCGTGTGTGCGTGCATGTGGTGTGTGTGTGTGTGTGTACGCGCGCGTGCATGTATGCATGTATTCAGTTTTCATCTCTCTATTGTCTGTCATTCATTCTACATGCACCAACCACTGGAGTCTGTTAGCTCCCATTATGACAGTAGTTAGTGCTGATTTAAACAGATTATGAATTGTGTTGCTTCTCACTCTAATTCTCTGTTCTTTCATCACTGATAGGTCCAAAGATTTTTGGTTAGATTTCTCAACAATCTTCTTCTTCTTCTTTCGTTCGCATGAAATAAATTGTCTATATCTGCAAAGCCCTCTCTTGTATGAATTTCACTGTCTTTTGTAATTCACTAAGCGGCCCGTAAAGTTTGACTTCCACAAGTGTCTCTTTTGGCCAAATGTTTTGCCTGAAAGCGTTGAATATGGGACAGTCTTGAAGGATGTGATCTGTTGTTTCAGGTGCCAGTCCACAAGTACACATGGCCGATTGGCCAATCTTAAATTTGTTGTACATGTGGGAGCGAAGTCTATTGTGCCATGTTCTAAGGCGAAGGATAATAACTTGCTCTGGTCTGTCCATAATATGGTAATCATCTTGTGCCAGTTTCGGTGGCATTCTGATTGATTTGATCATTCTCTTCTTCTGTTGATAAGACACTGGTATGTCAGGTTGTTCTTCAGTTGCACCTTCCTTAGCTAGTTTACCAGCTCTTTCGTTTCCGGGAGCTCCACAGTGGGAAGGTATCCACTGCATTACTAATTTACAGCGTTGCCTAGTTCGGATAATTCTCAACAATCTAAAGTAAAGCTTTGATGGCAGTAGGCCACACCCCCACCTTTCTCTCTATCTCTTGGTCTCACTATGCCTATTTTCTTTTCCCACTTAACTTAAAGTTATAATTAAACATGAGAATTGTATTGTTTTTATCTAGGTGCAGAATATATCAGCCCCCCCCCCCCCGCATCTAAATCTGCTCCTCCACACGAAGCCACTGGTACCAGTAGAACGTCAGGTTTGGTATACACGGCCAAACATTCACGATAACAGAGAACAGACTTTACTTTTACTGTTATGTTGTAAAATGTTGTCATTTTACATTCCATTTTCCCCTTCTCATGCACATAGAATGTGAATTACTCACTTCAGATGCGGGTAATCAGCGTATTTGATTGATAAGTTTATTTCTTGCACAGAATATTCTTCATCCTGTATGCACAATCGTCAAACATAAAATGTGGGAAGGTTTAATTAAGGAAATAATTATTATACGAAACATAAAAATTCACCATAAATGTCGAAGCCGGGCATTTCGGATGGCACTTGCCCTGGTATGTGACACCTTTACAGCTGTAGCAGTCACCTGACCCTCGGCCTACACAGCCACCCATGCAGTAGTCATGACAACAGGTACCATTATCCATGCATGTTTGATTCCTCTTACATTTGCAGTCTGAAAATATAAAAAGTCAGAAAAGTGGTCAATTTTAATTCTAGTTGTAATGACGTAAAGGAGTCTTAGATAAGTCAGAGTAACAATTTATGGTATTACCTGTTCTCGGTGAAACTGGTAGGATATGACTGTGCTACAGTGTGACTGTAACAGTGGGGGTCGCATTGCCATAGCGGCTAGATGCTCGTGTGCGGCTCGGAAGGTCGCGGGGGGGGGGGGGGGAAGGGGGGTCTTTCAATAGGACGTTAAATAATTTTGAAATTAAGTCCATTTTCTATTGTACTAATTTGCAATACTAACATTGTACCTGTTCACGTTTCCCTGTCTATCTAATCACTTTCTTTGTCTGGTCTAGGTGAGAGGGGTAAAACGCTGTAATGCTTTCTTCGAAAAGAGTCTCTCGTGTGACCTAGGCCAAGGCTGTGGGCAGAGGGGTTAGGGGTTTAGCCAGTTCTAGTTGTTCTGGGGTCGTTGAAAGCTGTGTCGTCGTGTAGTTTAGAACACGCGACATCGGCGCCGATTTTATTTGAGGCAAGACAACGTGACACCCCTCCGACTTAGAAGAGTCTGAGAAAGCATGAATGAAAAGTCAAACAGTATGCAAATGGACCAGGAAACAAACAAGACCCAAACATTTTTTAAATTTAGTTATAAGTTAAAATTTAATGGCCACAAAAACAAAAATAGCGCTGCAAAGAACATGCTACATGACGATGATGAGTTAATACGTTCTTCCGTAGCAAGGATAACTGGTATCGGATTTAGTGTTTAGCACACCCAGGCAGTGATTTTTTTTTTTTTTTTGGGAGAACAAGAAAGTTAACACAGACATGATAATAGTAACTGTCAATACTACTCCTTTTTGTTGCTTTCGTGGTGCAGGCAGGGCGGGGTCTTTGAGCATAAGGATTTAGGACTGCATGTCCAACGCTGCCGCCAGTGACTGTGCAAGGGAGATTTAATTTTAACCCCTCTCCCCCCCCCCCCCACTCCTCCTGACAGAAAATAAATCTTTAACGATACCAAGGATTTGACCACGATCTCCTGCATGGATGCGCTGTGTCCTTAACCGTTCGACCAGCCAAAATATAACAAGTTCTAAGTTGTCCAAGGTAATACTTTAACAAATTATGCCCTGAAAAGTTGTTATTTTAATTAACTCATTCAGTGCCGGAGGATTTGGTAGGAGATGATCAAGGGGGTGCGGGGAATAGTCTTATAACCCCGGAATTTCCCTAAGTGAATTAATTTCATAGAA